>JARJDV010006593.1:0-52916 GCA_030264675.1 Anaulacaspis nigra | reverse complement strand
TTCCCATGTCCCGTTTATCTTGGTCCACCCTGTATATCAAAGTGTTGAAAATGATTATCTGTATTTTCTGCATTTAAACGGTTTCCGGTCTAACAGTTTATATAACGATTATTGCGATATATATGTGCTTCTTCTGAAGTGCAAAGATTGAAGTTTGGAACTTTTTGGAAAGGAATGTGCATTATATATGCACAAATGAGTGCCTAAAGAAAGTTTTTATGTGCTAATTAGAAGTGTTCAATGATTACTTAGACGCGATAGTTGGAAGAAACTACGGAGTTAAGAGAATTAAAGGATATTGCTTTATTTTATTTCCTCCCCCTGAAAATTAGGGATCTATTACAAGGAACTGACAAATATTTTCGGGTAGCTGATATCAAAAGGCGCTATAAACTAGACTTTTTAGGTTTTAATCTGAGTTTTAACCCTTTGCACTCCGACATTGGCATAGTAAGCATAGCACACCGCAGGTGACCAAGTTAAGCAGGCCTGGCCATAAAAAAGGTAAAGCAAGAGATGCTTTTCTGTGACCGGATCGTGGTGAATGAATTATATAAGAAACATAACCACTGGAATCAAATTGTCATAAAAAATCATGTATCAAAATAATCTTCAATTCTTGTAATTTCGGTGTTTTCCTAAATTATTTAGGTATTGTAGCAGTAGTGTGCTGAAGTAGTGTCCTAACGGCAGTCTTTGCGAAATGCGAGCAAGCAAAGAAAAGAGACAGTGTTGCTTAGAGACGGAAATGGACGGGAAAAAAGTGTTCAACCTTGAATAAGATGACATGAAAGAGTCACTAACTACTCATGATGGAGACATGTGTGATTTAATACGCACAAAACTATAGAGTCGACTTGCTCAAAGAACGCGCGGAATGCAAAGGGTTAAAATCCACGCTGACCAGATGGATTGAGAAGTGGGGGACTAAGTTTTCAAATGTGATCCTTGGCACAGTAGTCAGTGTGCAGAAATTATAGTAGGTATTTCATCATTTCAGGAATGAGATATGCCATTCATTGACTTCGCCTTACTGAGTTTGTATATTTTTCTTTATGTCTGCAAATGTAGCAACATTTCCACGCTAACAGTATGTATATCTATTAGAAAAAATCAAAACCAGATGTTCTTTTTTTGGTAATAGTTACATACTTAATTGGAATATTCAAGGAATAACGATAATACCAATTATCATGTATCGTAAATTGGCGATTGGGTAAACCTAATACTATCCCCAGCATCGAAATGCTCAAATATCATTATTACGTTAGCGCCCTTTTTCAAGAATGGTGCTGGTAGATATGCGGTTTGTTGAGGACCCAATTTGCAATATCGGGAGAGAACAAAATTGTTCACTACAATGATGCCTTTGCCCCAATCACGCATATCAATAAATGTGTCATATTTTGATTCCTTGTCCAATGTCAGGATGGCTTTATAAATCTTTGGACCAGTAGTTTTATGCGAATTGTAAGCCTTCCAGTTTCCATAATGTCCATTGTGTTGGGCACGGAACTCTAAAGGATATACCGAAAAGTCTTGAAGTGTTTTATTATTAAACAGTAGTTGCCCTTTTTGTAAACCTTTGAATTGAGCATAGGAATTCAAATTACCGAAATTCACGCGCCCCCAATTCTCAACAATCAAATCCAAAGTGCAGTTGAGACATTCTCTATGTAGGACTAAAGATTTATCTTTCACCTCCCAGTATCCAAATTTATGCAAGTCAGCTGCAGTATTTAACACAGGACTTTGCAGTACTCCATTGACGAGTACCATAAGAGTGTCGGTTAAATGTCCGAGAATTTTAATAATTGAATTAGCAGGTATGTCAAGGAATCTTTTACGGTATACAATATAGCCGTACTTTTGACCACCCGGCATGGGTAGTAATTCCATTGGCCCTACTTCCTTGGATTCAAATTTCATATGTAGTTTCTCCATTGATTTAAGTAAGTTTTCAAATGTGAGTTCTTCTGTTATTGGCAATTTTGGATACGCTTTTCGCTTAATATCCAATGGTGGTACATCGGGCATTCTGATCGGATTTTGCCCGTGTAATTTTAGAGCTGTTCGGATTGAATAATACTTTTGGGTGTATTCTCCGTGCTCATTCAGTGGTGCGTCATAATCATAACTGTTTGTGGTTGGTTGAAATCCGGAATTGTCAGAATAAGCACTTTTTTTATTTGCTCCATTCATAAATCCGAAATTTGTACCGCCATGGAACATGAAAAGGTTTACACTAGCAGGGTAGTTTAAAAGTTTTACAAAGTTTGAAGCCAAAGAAATATGTGATCTTGTATGATGCTTCTCAGTCCAATGGTCAAGCCAACCCGTCCAAAATTCCATTACCATAGACGGCTTACCCGGTTGATATGTTTGCATGATATCCAATTCCCGTTTAGCATATCCTGCAAATATGGCTGTGTATAGAACACCTGGTATTTGTCCTGTTTTTCCTTGTCCAGGAGCATCAGATGTAAGCAGTAATTCTTTAATGCCATTATTTAATAATATCTGTTTTATTGCGTTCAGATACGGCAAATCGTTTGTTCTTCGAGTTCCATACGCATTCTCAATTTGAAATGCTATAATTGGGCCGCCTTTAGTGAATTGTAAAAACACCAAGATGCTTAAAATTGCCTGAAAGTATCTTTTCACATGGGACATGAAAACTTGGTCATTAGTTCGTACTTTCATGCCCTTCTTACGCAACAACCAAGCGGGCAATCCGCCAAATTCCCAATCTCCGCAAATATACGGACCTGGACGAACAATCGCGAGCAAATCTTCTTCTTGTGCGATTCTCAAAAACTTGTTAATATCGAGAAACTGTTGAAAATCGGATCCACCGAGGCCCATGTCGAAAACGCCATCGTTAAATTCGTGCAAATTCCATGGTACGTATGTGTCAACAGTATTTAATCCTGCTGCACGCATTTTTCGTAAACGATCACGCCAATAATCGGGATGCACACGAAAGTAATGCATTGAACCACTGTAAATAGTAATATTCTTGTTGTTAAGGGTGAAGTATGGTTGATTTGCTGATAAGCCAGCTTGTATTTTTCCACTCGCGAAATATTCGTACGTAGTAGGTAGAGACATTTCGACAAACTAAACTTTTCAATAAGCTTTATAAATGTTGTTTACAACAAATGGCAGTTTATACTATTTATACCATTGTTATTCAAAAATAATTGCTCGGCTAAAGTACTTTATGTTGTTGATCCATATATTTTGGATAATTTGTTCGGATGTTGCGTTATTTTTTTAAATTAATATTTTGTAAGCCAGGTATTAAAAATACAATGGTATTACTTGTTAACTTGTTACTTCTTCTTACTGCGGGAAATAACTAAATTTAGATTCCTAGTCAGGATCGTTACTTTTCATAATAATCATTGTGTTTTTAATTGATATTAAGTACATACTACTAATTGTTAGAGAAACGCACTTTTTGATGGACTAAAGTTTTATTTTAGACACCAAGCAATTTCGGTAACTGGAATTTTCATTTCGTGTTATCCAAAATATCTTTTCGAGGTAATATGATTGTTGAAACAAATATTGAGATAATACTTATATACTGTTAGATTAGGTTAGGTAAGGAGTATCTTGGGTGGGGGAAAAACCCGTGATATTGAAGTAAGAGTCAGTAAAAATTCACAAAAATAATTTACGGTCAATACATCCAATATTTAGTGCTTAATCAATTGTAATCAGAAACCAAATCCATACAATTTTAGCCAAAGCTTGTTTAATTACAAAATTGCAAGAAATACAAAATCAATTCATTCATGCTGATGCTAAGAAACTTAATAGATAAACAAAATATTGACTTGTGATTAATAAACAGTTATATTAGACTAGTAGTATGTATGTTCAATCTGTTTAGTACCTTGAAACGGTGGAATACCATCGTTTGAGTCAAAAGCACAAGCAAGTATTTGATATATTTTTTCATCGCTGCGCTTGTCATATTCTACAAAACCACAACCAACTTTTGTGGCTTTATCATATAGAAACTAAAACACATAGGAAATTAAAGTAATATTTGGTTTAACAATATACATTTAAACATTAATGTTACTTGTGAGAAACCTTCCAAATCAGGTGAATAGTCGCCATATTGAAACCTTCTCTTTTGCTCAAGCCAGTGACGAACAATTTGCTCCAAACTGGTTTCTGTATTACCATCTAGTGGTTTGACAATTCTAGTTCTTATAACACCCAACTCCTTACCATCTGGTAAGTGGATTATTTATAATGCAACAAACAAGAATATAAACATACCTAATTTTGGAGCAGGAAAGTTAATATCACACGTGCTGACTTTTTCTTGTATTGCCTTCTCTATTTCCTCAGAATATTTCTAAAATTATAAATATATAGTAATGGAATATAATGGAATTGTAATACATAAAGCTATTACCAGCGGCTCCATTTTTAATGGCATTGGAATCATAGGCGCGCGGTCCATCTTTACATTTTGTCTAAAGTGGTTTAGCGTCTTCATTATCAGAGTTTTTACTTCCTCTGGTATACTAGAGTCTGAAAATTTTGTTTTAAATCAATGGGGAAATTAATATATGTGATAGATTTACATATCACTTTGCCATGGCTTGGTTCTGGCACCTCAAAGAAGAACGCAATAATTAAAGTTATTTGCACTAAATGAGCCATTGTAAAGTGTTAACGTAGTAGCAGCAGAAACAAAGTTCGAATACAACTGTTATAACAGTGTGTAGAATTACGAAATTTATACTTCTAATCGGAATCGTTACTTTTCACAATAGTTATTGTTTGCTAATTGATATTAATTGTTAGATATTCTATAAAAGAAATAAAACTACGATGTGCTAGAAGAATGGCATGGATTGATTGTTGATATTTTGAATTATAAATGAAGATTACCTGTTTCATATGATCATTGGCACGATCATTTACAAGCTAAACACAAGTTTAAATAGTCTGAGGTTATATTTAGTTTAGGCTTAATACCGAAAGGTGCGTAAGCGTGGCATGAGAATTTAAGTTTATTACCAGTGGTTCTATGTATCTGGTTTTGCTTCTCCTGCATTATGAAAATTAGTATAACTTTTTGAATACGCGTTTGGTGAAGGCGCTACAAGAAAGCGGCCGAGATAGAAAATAATTTGTACCAATCCAGCCATTGCAACCAGGGCAACATTCGTTCACAACTGATTGATCGCATACTGTAATTAAATTTATAGTACTTATGTATCTAAATATTTTATAATTTAAACATTAATCAAATGACGAAATCAGATGAAATTAAAGAATAACGGGTTATAAGGTAATATTTTAGAGTTCAACGGCAGATGGCGACGGTAATGCTGTTCTTAAAGGTTAGACTACAGAATATGCTGTAATAAATACACAAAACAAGTAGGAAAATTAGGCCGAATGAATTTTATTCTTTGCATTTCGATTCAATCGGATATTTTTACCACTGTTCGTCTTCATCTATTTCATACGGTGGTTTACCATCATCGACAGCGCGATCAAAATTACAGGAATATATCTTTTTGTATGGACTAAATAATGTCCTGATATCGCGGAAATGTATATAACCACAACCAACTTCTGTCATATTCTCATCTACAAGCTGTAACGTAACGGATGTTCAACTCTAGTAATAAGTGTTGCAATTAAGATAGTACTTGCGCATAGAAAGAAGTATTTAGTTCAAATTTATTTGGTGTATAATTGTCACCCATTTGAATCCACTTCTGAATAGCACTTGCCCAGTGTGCACCTTCTCGCAGCACAGATTGTGAGAACGTCGCAAGCAGAGTACGTCCCAATTTAACGCCATCTGTAAATGATATTAATATTGTTGGTTATGCTGCTTTTTAGAAACTCTAAACATACTTATTATGATGGATCCAATTAGACGAGGTAAACACGTATTCACATTTACCTGCGCTTTTGTTTCTAGTTTTTTGGAATAACTCTGCAAAAAGAAGAAGTTAACCTCTAAATTGAGCATAATCTAAATGCTTACAATTTCCTTCAAAGGCTTAGCAGGCTTTGGTTTATCGGGTATCTCGCCATCACTTAAACGTTTTCGATAATCGTTTATTAGATTTAGTATTTCAGCTTGATCTGGCGTTGATACACCGGATTCTGAAATATTCATTTCGAAACAGTTGAATTGAATTTTTAGAGGTTGAAGATATTTACGAATGACCGTCCGTCCTATACCACAATTTGGAATAAGGGTGCCAACACCTTGTTCGAGAACCTGAAAGAACAACGCACAGAAAATTATAATTTGCGCCCACGCTGCCATTGGATCGAACCGTGCTTGAACTAGAAAGAAACTGATATTGATTGCATAGGAATTCGAAATTTATAGTTGTATTTACGGTGGTTACAATAGCAATTGTTTGGTAATTGGTGTTAATCGATAATAATTGTTAGTATGTATTATCCATTGTTTGAAAATTTCATGATAGTGGACGCTGCCTAATTGGAAGAATACTACATAGAATAAATAACTAGAAACTGTGAAAATTTGATATGACACGGTTAATGTGATAAATTGGTAGATTATGTATATTAACCGGTATACGCATAAGTAAATTTGGTTAGGGTGATGAATTTCTAACTAATTAACCAATTTTAGCCAAATAACCCTTCAGAATGTCGTCAACTTGTAATGGTGAATGTGATTGTAATTGAATGAAATAGAGAAACCAAGCGGTTATTTTTCTATCAATACTTAGAAAATACAGAAATTCTGAAAAATATTGACAAATTTTAACAATGTCAATATTTAAATTTGCTACAAGATCTAACGGGGTCAACGTGCAATGCAGGCATTAGAGTGAATTTGGTTGAATTAGTGAGGAAAAGGGATATTTGATTGCATAACAAAGCAAAATTTATACTTATAATTGGGCGGTTAGTTTTTACTAGTTTTTTCTTTAGTTTTTAGTTTTTACTAACCGCCCAATTGACATTTCACTGATATCGGATAATAAAAAATTTGGAAAATACTAAATATAAACAAACTAGAAAATAAAAAGTAAGGTTAAAGTTCAGGTACATTCGGATAGAGGGCAACGAGTGATATTTCAGAGTCATTTCGATGGAGGGCCATAGTCATTCTAAAACTTTAATTTTGTTTTTAGAGTGTTCCTACAGCGTGTGGCTTTATTTTTTACTGCTGTACGAACTCAAATCGTCCAGCAGTAAAAAATTAAAATTACTGGTTAATTGTTGATTTACAAGTCGCCGCAAAAAACAACAGAATAGACAATTAACGCGTAGTAGATTATATTCTTAGTCATCATCATCATCCGCTTCATACGGTGCTTCATCAAAGCTGATTCTTCCATTAAAAGTACAAATACACAATTTGTTGTACGCATGTTGTGTATTTCCCAGATGCTTGTAATATGTGTAGCCACAACCAACTTTCGTGGATTTTTCATGTGCCAACTGAAAAACAATGGGAGTTTGAATCAAATGAATATGAACAATAGCTGGTTGGAATTTAGTTATTACTTGTATGTAAAGTGAAGCCGTTCTGCTAACTTTATCTGGATACGTAAAATACTTGCTCATCGATGCCCAACGAGCAATAATTTCTGACCAATTTACATAATCGTCTTCTTCTTTCTGATCTGATTCATGTGACTGTTTAGTTTGTCCCAATTTAATACTACCTGCAAAGGACGTCTATATATATATATGTTATGGGTAAATGAAAAAGTAAAGATTGTATATAATAACCAGTAGTTATGCATAAGAATGACTCCGTTTCGTAAATATGATAATTTCTTAAATGTTTATCTTTACATTGTTTGTAAGTTATACAAAACACTTATAATTTTGAATTTCTATGTTTAGGAAATAACGTGTTCTGACTGGTGACGAACATAAACAAGCGATGGTTTTTTCCTTTCTCATCTGTGAATCACAGTGTTGATGGCGAAAAAAACTGCCGTGTTTTTATATTTCGTTTTGTTACCATTTAATATTCGTCACTAGCATTTATATTTGACAATTAAAACGAATAAGTTGATGAATTTGCATAATTTAATAAAAATTTATCTTATTTACCAAACTCACGGACGATTGTTCATAATTAGTTGTTGTGAGATATAAATTTTACGAAAAGTACGATTTGTTCGGGCGGGCTTATTTTAAAAACTTCTAAGCATATTCATTATTATGATCTGTATATAATGTGAAAGGTTGCGAGCTGTGGAAGAAATCATATACTTGCATACTAAATGAGAAATTAAGAAATTTCTGCTTTTACCTGTATTGGGTTGCCTGCAACTTCTTAAGTACACTTCTAAACCGGAAAGCGTAAGAAATCTATGCAAGATTCTGATCGTATTTACAAAAAAATAAGAGTAGAAATACACGTATGAGATGAAGTAAGCACTAAACCCAGTATTGTACTCTGTGATAAGTTGCATCACACAATATTCTTGGACGCATAATCTGTACAACAATGGATGTAATAAATCATTTATATAGCTTTTAAGTAAGAGAAATAATAGAAAGGCAAGTAAAGCTGGGCTTAATAGTGTACCCACACACTATTTAATTATAATGCAATTAGTACACTTGTTCGATATGGGTTTAACATACCTAGCATTATTCTGTGGTAGAGTTTTCGACACGTCTCGGATTCAGTTTGTGATACTTCCGCCAGCGTCTCAGAATAAGTCTGCAACAAATATAATACATCATATTTGGCTCGCAGGGCCAAATTAAAGTTATTATTATTAAAGTTATTAAAGTTATTACCATATTCTTTAAATATTTGGCTTTTGGTTGACCACGCACATCACCATTGTTTAAACGTTGTCGAAGTAGATTAATCTGCGTTATGATAGCATCTTGGTCTTCCTTTGAGACACCACTTTCTGAAATATTTGTTGCACATTAATTGAATTTATTCTATACGTGATTTAATATAATAACCAAATATTTCGATTTCCTCAGGAGAACAACTATTTTTATACGTATACAAAGGTGTATACGCTTGAACAACGGACGCTAAAAGTAACACAATTAGTATGCAATTTGCCATTATAACTTAGCAGTGAACGTGCCAAAACGCGAATGAAATTGTTATTGTAAAGCTGGCTGCTTTTTATAGCAGCTATTGTATGCAAATTAATCGCTAGTTGGGAAACACCATGAGATTTGGAGATATACTAAAATCATAAAGATATTTTACATATAGATGGAGAAGCGTTGTTCAAATCTGCGTTTATATGGTTTCGAGTGATGGAAATTTTGAATTTTAAGTTATCGCATTAACTATGTGCTATTTAATATTTTATTTGTAATTTAATAAAATACTAAGAAATTGGGAATTAATAAAATCAGGATAAGCAAATAAATCTCGTATTATTTATATCTAATTACTCATAATTATAATATAATTTGTTTGTTAGGAAATATCTACTGCTTCATATGGTGGTTTAGCACTCGTCACCATTCCGTCAAAATTGTTTACACTTTATTAAAGTTAGGTATTTGATCGATGTTGTTCATGTAATGATTATAAACACAACCAAGTTTTTTAATTTCCTCGCTTACCAGCTGACACAGATGATGAAATTTAGTCAATTGTTTAACATCAAATAATTAGGAAGTAATTATTACTTGCATATAACTTGCAGCATCCATTATATTTGTATATGTATACCAGTGATATCCAATAATTAATAACTTTTGTCCGAATTGCACCATTTGTAAATATCATTCATTATGAAGCTCTTTTGCCCATCGCTGACAATTAACATGCTTAGTAGCACATCATGGTCGATTTTTTGGTCGACACTTGTTTTTTAATTTTGTGCTAAAATCTTCGTTATTTATCAGCTGCAAATTTAATTAAACGTATTTACTTTATTTTAAGTTATTACAATATTCTTCAAATGTTTTGCTGTGGTTGATCAAATACTTGGTTATTAAGATATTTAATTTGTATTAATTGAATTAATAGCAGTATTTACCGTACACGCTGATGTGTTCGATGGGACAACTTGTAAAATATGTAAGCTTAACAATCTGAAAAAGGACCGCAAATAGATAAACCATTCTGTATGCAGATTATTACGATGAGAAACAAACACAGCGATACACGAATGACACTGCGACTATTTTTGCATCGGAAGAATAAATTTATTGTTACTATCATGGTAGTTACTTTTTACAATGAGTATTGTTTGATAATCGATGTTGATCGCTAATAATTATTAATATTATCCACTATTTTTTACAGCTAAACATTTCAAGGTCTACACATCATATATCAAGAGTATATAGGAAATGTAGAAATGCTAAAATATAGCGATATTGTGTGAAGAATTTACTATCCGCATGTGTTAGATGTAATAATTAAAATAAATATTACTATAGACAACTTGAAATATGAATGTGAGACTTTGACTGAAGTCCGACAGATGGCCATAGCAATTCTATACTAATCATTTTATTTACACATAATTTAATTTTCACGCGGAAATCCTAAAAATATAAATACCAACCGTAATTCGTTATTACATTATCGACCTTCGAGTGATAATATTTCATCGACAATAGTTGATAAGCAATGGTGGAAATTGATTGGAGAAAATTTTCCCCATTCACAATCGGAAAGTTTCCAAAAATTAATTTCTCTTTGAAAATATCATATTTGATGTTATTATAAAGTTTTTTAGTGGCAGTTTCTATAAATGTTAATATTTTTATTGAACAAGAACCATGCATTTTGAATATCAGGTTTTTATATTTACAGATTGGTTGGTAATGTAAGGGTGGACTTTGCCGAAGCTCCAACAGATGGCCATATGAATGCTGATGTAATCACTTTATTTACAAAAAATTTAAACGGCAGTTCGTACAACAATAAATAAATAAAACTAATGGCAGATAGGTACACGTCGGGTCATTTACCAATGTAGTTAACGTGGAAATTGTAGAAGAACTTGTGGGTGAATTGCGGTTTCTCTGAAAGAACAAAATAATGTGTGGTAATTTTGATGCTTTGCAGTGCGATAATTTTGGAAACGTGCTGAATGCATTTAGTCAATGACTAAATTAAACAGCTAGCGAGAGCGACTTACCGCAAAGGCCGGCGTAACGGGCCGAAGGCACGTAATTGAATCGGTGGCAGGCGGGTCGTCCTTTGACGTACGGCTCCTGACCGAGAACGTTGCCGCTGCAAAATGAAACGCAAAGCTCAATGAATAAACAAAATCAGGATCGACGCATAATAAAAGCATTAAATCGCTCTTCTTTGTTTGTAACCTATGGACCAAAATGCAATATTCGATTTTAATTCATTCGGTGAATTCAATAAATTCCCCAAAGTATTTTGAAAACAAGACTAACACATACCTCGTGCCATAATTACACACATACACTTTGGTGAAGCCTCGGCTCGTATCGTAATAGTACGCAAAACCGCAGCCAATCAAATCGGTTTCGCCCCAGACCATCTGCAAAGAATTATCGTCCTTATTGGCAATGCTTAAAAATTGATATCACGTTTGTTATTTCACTATTTTAAGGCGGGCAGCTAAAGCGACCGAAAAGTTAGTAAAGTGGAAAGTTAGCACTGGCTCCTAACTTTCCGTACTTCATCGAACATGGCCTGCAAACGATAAGCTTTTTCTTTCCTAATATTATTTGACAGAGGTCAAAACAAGTGTGAAACTTATGCTCCCCAAAGACCCGAATGCGAAAAGGCAGCGGCAAAAAGGAAGCTTAATTCACCTGTGTATAATGACCCGTATTTTTCGAATATCCGTGCACTGGCCCGAAACGAAAATGGCGGTATTCGTCGAACCATCCGCCAATGGCGAATGCGAAATTGGCCATCATGTCCAACGTGCTTTGCGGTGATGCGCGTGTCCACATTGTTGCAATATTCTGTCCAACGGGGAAGCGACCTTAAAAAGCGTCCATAGAGTTTTGAGGCAGGATTATTTGCAGGTTAAGTACGTGAATGGCGTGACGCATCATGTCCGTCGGAAGTACATCTCATTGTCCATTTCTGTGCTCGTTGTGCGAGTTCTTCATCCCATCGCAACTCCATCATGTTTGCAGCTGGTGGTTGACCTGGCACCGTGCCCATTGCCACAGCTTGTCGCATGCGATTGTGATACTCAAGGATCATGGTCTTGTCGCCTTCGGTCACACCGTGACCATCTGGTTAGTAAGCATATTTTTGATTGGTGATCAGACTCATGCGCACTCATCTCGCTACCCCCATTATTCTAGACGCTTTCTAGAATATTTTAGAATGTTCTCGAATTTTCTAGAGTCGTTTTAGACGCATGCGCAAACAAAATTTCTAGAAGATTTATTTCTAGGAAGGGAAATTAACAAACGCTAAATTGACGTATTTGGGGGCGGCAAAGTGAGTGGGCAAAAGTCCAAGAACCTTTTTGATGGGCACATAAAATTCGTGTTTGCATTGATGTTACCTACTTATTATGGTCCTCCTGTGACAGCAGTGCACCGATATGCCCATTGCGAGGAGCAGGAACAGAAGCGGCGTTGTCGTGTCTGAAATTAAACGTGAATGGGTCGTCTGAATGCAAGGACGTGGCGCGCACGCGAAGGATTCGAAATGGATACGGCGGGTTGGATATTCCCGGCACGATTCGCGCGCTTAACCATGTTACGCTGTGAAAATTGAATCCGGCAACCCGTAGCGACCTCCACGGCTTGTGGATCTTGGCAATGTACCTACTTGTGCTTCTTATCTATGCGCGGAACGCCCTGAGAGTTGACAGCACTCCATCGATATGTGCGTGCACATAATATCTCGAGTGCTACTCGAGTTATTCAAATGTATACAAAAGTAGTTAAACTAATGCTACACATAACACATGTGGCACTAGTGGGGGAAGAAAGGAGATTTAAATTATAAGCGAGCATAAATTGATTTCGTCCTTTTCTTCTCTTTTCGGGGAGAGGCTTTATTATTATTGGCTCCACCGATGATTATTGCCAAGATAGGATATCGGCGCACAGGACGAAATGAGGGCAAGGACGACACGAAGGAGAGGGCGCAAGCAAAACGAGGTAAAAGAAAATTGGCTTGTCTTAAATTTCGATCCTTACGTCCTCGTCCTTCCTGCAATGCATGGCTATATCTTTGTTTTGGCCGACGTGCTCTGCATACCGAATCCAATCACTATCCATCCGCAATATTTTATATACATATTTTCATAGCGGCTATCCAGAGTGTCAATACCAATGCGACCCTCTACATTTTTACACACGGTAAAATTGATTTCGCCCGAAAACGAAAATGAATTTTAGTGCTTTTTCACGCAACCACGGAAAGTTCAATTAATACAAGAGCATCGAGTTTTTGCGCTAATTAATTGGAAAATTTGGAAAATAGAATATTTTACGTGTTGTGAAATGAAGTTTTGAGTCTTTAATTTGGTACAACAAGCGGGTATGTTGGAGAATAATTTGCACAAAGTTGCAGAAAGTTGATAATTCTAAATTGTAATCAATTATAACTTGTACGAAGATGCGTCGACCCTCATTGAAATGCGCATTGTTTGAGCAAGTCTTCGTCTTGAACAATATTCCGCACACAGCTCGCCTCGCATGGCTTAAGTGTTCCAACTCGTGAGCGACGTCGAAGTTATAACAGAATATGCGAGTTGAGGTACAATTGTACATGTATTACATATGCACAAACTCATATGCTTAAACGAGTTGAAGGCGTCTGAATCTCTCTGTCGACGTGTAGAGTTCTGTTTTTCAGTGCGCGCGCGCGTCTTCAGAATACTAAACAAATACGAAAATAGACGGGCTCGCTTGATATGAAGTTTAATAAGAGTTTTGTTTTTGGTACTTAAGAAGATAATTTATTAGTGATTTTTTATGCTGTTGTTTCAAAACTAAGTCAAACTCAGAATTGCATACACGAAAACATTAAATATCCCTGTACAATTTCTTTCTTCCCAGAAAAGTCTTTCTAAAAGAATGGACGAATGTTCTACAGATCTTCTGGCAGCGTTCTAGAATATTCTAGAATGTTCTCGATTTTTTAAAAGTTGCTTTATAATAATGCGCAATTCTAGATTGTTCATATATTATATGTAGATTCATCTTCAAATGGTCATAACTTTTGATCTACGGTACTTAGGCAAAATCAAAATAGCAACCGTGATTCTTCATTAAATTATCTATTTTCCAGTTGTAATATCTCGTTGATACAAGTTGACACACACTGCGATTTGAAAAATTTTCTTTTGATCAAAAACGGAAATATTGCAAAAATTAATATAATATTTAGAAAAGATACTTGTGGCATTAGAAACTTTATTAGTTGTTTTTATAAATGCACTTGGTTTTATTGAAGAAGATCCTAGCACTTGAAAAATGAATTTTGTATTTGACATTTTAGCAACGAGCTAACGCGACGCAAAAATTGTTCGACTTTAACAGTAAATTGTTGCTAAACTATCCATGCGATACGAATCATATTTCAGATTTATAAAATTCAGTTATATCTTTATTCACCAGTAAAGAAAATTCAAAAAGTCATTTTAATTTTATGACAATTCACACTTTTCAACCAGTGTGCGACGTGTAGTGTTTTGTTTTGCAAGCGCGCGTTTTCGTTCAGAGTACTAAACGTTCTCGAATATTCTAGAGTCTTTCTAGATTGTTCTCGAATTTTCTAGAATCTCTCCACAAGCATGCGCAAACTACCTTCCTAAAAACATGCGCGAATTGAACTTTCCTCTATAAGCCATACGTAGTCTATTATATTTACACGAATCGAAAGCGTTTGATTCTCTTTCGACGTACAGTATTTAGTTTTCTAGTCACGCGCGAACATTAAACAAATATATACATACACGCGTTCCCTTATAATAGCCGTTAATAAGAGTTTCGCCTTTGGTACTTAGCATGTTTTTCGCTTGAGTTGGGCGTTTATTCTACAGGCTTTCAATGCACGTTTTCGAATATTTTAGAGTCTTTTTAGAATGTTTTCGAATTTTCAGGAATCTCTCCAGAAGCATGCACAAATATATCTTCCTAAAACATGCGCGATTTGAACTTTCCTCTACTACCCATGCGCAGACTATTATACTTCAACAAATCGAACGCGTTTGAATCCTTTTCGACGTGCAGTATTTAGTTTTTCAGTCTCGCGCGAATATTAAACAAATCGAATATACACGATGAACTTTAATAAACGTTTTGTTTCTGGTACTTACGATAATTTATTAGCATGTTTTCCGCTGTAGTTTAGTTTCGAATCCACGTTGAGGTCAATTGCACTCGCGACAACACTAAAAATCGCTGTTGCCTGCACGTCTGGCGCGCACTTCACCTGCCGCGTTGAAGACGAGCAAACACACAAGACAAGCCCGCCAATATTATGCCGATTTTATATATAGATGCGTGCAGAGCAAGCGCGAGCATGTCAAGGACCACCAAATCACTGCCGAGCGAAATAAAAGAGTTTTACTTACTTACACGCGTCGTCCAGTTGCAGGAAGCACGAAAGAATTTTCCTTCCTGTGATGATGATGATTTTTTAGCCGCCTTGAAATACATTACCCGGAAGTATTCAAATCGGAAACGTAAAATTGAAATTTCTGTTGATCTCGTAAGGAACAAAGTTCACCGCCGCGCGCGGCGGGGGCGGAAAAGGGCGGAAGATGAATCTATCTGCGCGAAGGGGATAAATAGCTAGTGCTTTCGGGTTCATTCCGCGTGCTAAATAATTGAAAAGACCTTACGAATCGACACTTTGATCAATTGAACTACACGTGCAAAAAGTGTTTGACTTTTTCCAACAAATTGATTCCGCGCGCTGAACCCAGAGGGGGGAATGGAGAAAGTCGAATAAATATATGCAAAACAACATGCTCTTAACCTCTGACACGTTTTTATGCATTTTCGCTGTTCACCTGACTGGCTTTCAATGAAATATTAAAATCGCATGCAAATGAAGCCATTGTTAAGCGTCTCCTTGTTAATCATCATAAATTATGTCAGCAAAGTAAGCGAATAATCCTATTAAGTTATCTAAATTCTATTGTTTTAGCCATCCATCCCAATGACAGCATTATTAATAGCATACAGTGAGCTCTCGATTTGTGCCGCGCTGAGTGGAAGTAATAAAAATGGAGAGGCGACTGTAAGTGTAAGTTCGATGATGAGTTATTAGGTACGGGCGGAGAGTGCGTGTGTTTTGGTATTGTCGCAATGAAAGTTTTGCATGCGGTTCAAGTTGGCTTAAATGTCATGGGTGGTGGTACGTACATCTTTCAAGGCTTTATGCGAGCGCGCGCGCGCCACACACGATTGAACGATTCGTCCGCGTTAAGAAATATCGACGAACGCGTGTCAACGTTTTTGTTTCCGGCAAAGTCGATCGCCGATGATGATTTATCGCGTATCGCTTGGTCTTCAAAGGAAAGCCCCGCCGTTATTAATTGCGATAAAAACTCATAATTAATGTCTGCTTGTCAGGGGCGCGTTTATATTTTTCCTCGTTTTGTTTCGCGCGCGTTATTCGTACTCGTTTTTTGTTCTCCCCTTCAATAAAACGAACAAACATTTTCGTTGCAAGCGATAAAGGTTTAACGAGAATATTACAATATTCATTAATGAGGCGAAATCAATTTACTGATTGATTGTTTTAAGAGACAATGCGGTGATTAACGTGGAGTGAGGTTAGGTAAAAGTTTTGATAGTTTTGCATTTAAATTTGCTCGTGGTCCTTGTGCAAAGTCCTTCAAAGGATCGCGTTGCTCTGTTATTATCGTCAAGAGGTCTTTAGTTATTTAAGACGCAGGAAGTTTCGCTTCCTGAGTGTGGGAAAACATTGTTTGTGGAGTGAAAATGAATGGAAAATAAGTATTAGTTGGAAGAAGTGAAGAAACTCTACGCTTTCTAGAAGCATGCGCAAATATTGCAGAGTCATTCTAGAATATTTCTCGAATTTTCTAGTCGGTCTAAAAGCATGCGCGAACTTAAGCATGCGCATATATTGCAGAGTCTTTCTAGAATGTTCTCGAATTTTCTAGAATCTTTCACGAAGCATGCGTACATTGTTTCTTTAGGAGCATGCGCAAAATTTTCTAGAACGTTCTGGAATTTTCTAGAAGCATTCGCGAATTTTCTAGAGTGAATCAAGGACATTTAGCTTTACGTGCGCGCAAAAAAGTTAATTAAACCGCGGCAACGACGTGTCGAACTTGAAGTGTAACGATTCTTATTAAGCAGCCTTCCTCGACGAAGAAGGAAGCGGCGCAGCGCGTCAAGCCCATAAAATTCGGTTTTATTTTACAGCGTTTTGTTAATCAAAGTTCACCGACTGCGGCGCGCGAAACTTGGAAAATAATGTCGTCAAGATGTCAATTTTATTAGGTTTCTTCTTTACCGTTTTATTGCCGTTTTAATTTTATGATCTTAATATTAAGACAACATTTCGCGTGCTTAGCAAGTGCTTATAACGTTGCGTCGTGATGATCCGTCAAAATATTATCTCACAACTTTTCAACTTGTGAAGCGCATGAGAAAAAAAAAGATGAATAAAGTATGTGTTTATAAACATAAATTAAATGTATTTTTAGATATTTACGCGGAAAGTCAATTATTTAAGTGAGAGAAAAAAACCAATTTAAATTAACATGTTAGCAAGTAAAAAATTAATTAATATTAATTGAGGTATAAATTAAACAATTGACAGATGAATAGCAGCAACTCTCAAAGAAGAAATTAGTCTATCTAGTCTAATTAGCACTATTCCGCTGAATTCTTGACTGACCTGTGACCTTGTTGATTATTTTATTTCTTCTAATTGATGATTCAGCCGCCGCGACAGCTTCTTGTTGTCAGTTAGAGAGAATTCCATGCGGTGTGTATTGTAATGGTCTCGTCCATATCGAGATGAAACCAATTTGGTTGGAAGACGACGAATTAATTACATAAAAACCGGGTCAATGCTACGCTAGGCTACATCGCGCGAGCGCGCACACACGCTTTTATTTCATTTCACACTTCGTATATTTAATAATCTATCTCATGCCGAGCGAAACTCATAAGCTATAAAATAGCTGCAGGTGATAGCATTACTGCTCGATTCATCAGCGCATTTATATTCAATATTAAACTCCTGACAGCGCCGTTAATAATCACCGTGTTTTAACACTAATCATAATTCGTCATGATATTAATTCTCTATATTTATTATTATTTGTATTTCGGTGAACAGTAAATAATGTGTTGTTGTTTTTTTATATGCAAGATATTCATTTTAATATGATGATTTAAGTAAATATGTTTTTTATTGAATTCAATTTGTCATGCGTTAAGTCAACTTTGTAATCGTTGGTTTTAAATCATTTTTTGAGAGACGATTATTACGCTTTGTTATGAGAAATAATGGTTGTTATTAAGCTTGGTTAATAAGTTTACAATTTATCGCGATTAGTAAAAAGAGTTTCTTTTTTTGATAAGTTGTGAATTTATTAGTAAAAGTAATTTTGATGAGATGTAATTATGTCAATTTTATGAGGTAATATTTGTATTAGAGTAAATGCGATGTCATAATATGATAGTAATTCTCAAGCTGATGATAATCGGTTTTGAAACAAAAAATCGGTTAATTAGTTTAAAAGTTATTGCGATTTAAAATTTTCTTAAGCAATGATACATATATATATTTTAAGCTAAAGATGTCAGTTTTTAATACAATAAAATCGGTCTATAAGTTTAAAAATTATTGCAATTTGCTAAGATGCTGTTACCAGTTCAAGCAAATTGTGCTGCGGATTTTAATTAATATCTTTGGAAGCAAATATTAAAATTCCATTGGTAACTCGTAATAATTTCTCAAATTTAAGAAATTTAAGCAGTAAATACTGAAATTAAAGGTTGAAATTAGAGGTACAAATTGTTATTAATATTTCAGAGATCGGTAGATTTTTTTACTAACAAATTGTTATTGAATTTTGATATATTTTAAGATACAAATATCAGTTTTTAAAACAACAAAATTGATCCTTAAGTTTAAGAATTATTGAAATTTGAAATTGTCCTATGGGTTGAGATGCTGTTATAAAGCTGAGAAATTTTCGGATAATATGTAATAAATTTGTTAGCATCTTATTAAGAGTTGATGCGTAATAATTATTCAAAGTTAACAAATATTAGCTGAAAATGTTGAAAGGTTAACAGTGCATATTTTTATCAATATTTCAGAGATGATAAAACATATTGAAATAATTCTTTCACTGGCAATATTATTTATTTATATTTAATGTCAAGTTCGTAATTCGAGTTTTAAAATTATTAATATCAATCCATTAATTTATAAATTATTGCGATTTTAAATATTTCGCAGCGCACACTGCCAACGCCAGGATAGGTAATATTTTAATTATTAGCTCGGAAACAATATATAATGTAAAAATAATTGTTTTATCATCAGATTGCTGATTAAATTTGTATGACCATTTCATAAAATCATTAAATTTCCGTTGTCCCTAAATTAATAAATTTTAGCAGAAACATTGTTTGAAAGTAGAGATGCAGATTATTATTAATATTTGTGAATATAAATAAAATGATAATGACATTAACACATCTTGTCATTAAACAAGAAATTATAGTAATTTATGATCTTGTAATTCTAGTGTTTAAAGCACTCAAATCAGAGTATGAGTTTAAGTTATTGCGCTTTGAATTATTGCTTGCAATTAAACGCTTTTAATTTTAACTAATTTCTCTGATATTATAGGAGTTAACCAAATTACTTTTTTATTAACAAAAAGCTGATTAATTGTTTGATAATTCCATATAAAATCGTATAATTTCCATCATCATATCATACGCAATCACATCCTAAAGTTGACGTAATTTTGTATGACTGACAAAATTATTCAGATTATGAAATGCACATTATTAGTTATTAATATTTCGGAAAGTATCGAAGATACTAAAACAATTATTTTGCTAATAAAAAGACAACAAAATGACACTTATTAAATTCATTAAATTATAATTAATATTTTTTTAGGTAATAACATTTTCTTGAACAACATTGCACTTCAAAATTAATTAGAAGGAGTTATTATGAGCACAACGACCTGTAAATTTTGAGTAGGGGTAAACGTGATAAGATAATTAAACTCTGATTTTACTGATATCAAATCTAGGGGCAGCAAAATAAAATTCATGCAACTAGTGGCGGGACAATTGGTGTGACGTCGAGTGGCGGTAGTTGCGTGTATGCGCACCCAGGGAGCCGTTTACACATTTAGCGTGTGCGCTTATTTATTTGTATTTTATTCGGGGGGCGGCAGCATGTTTGTGCGTTCATCGAGCAGGAAGAGCGCGTGCACGTCTAATGAAGTGTGTGCACAAATATTTTCTCGTCTTCCACACAATTGCGTCGACACGTCCTAAGGGGGCGGCGGGTGGCTGATGGTGGGCAACAGGTTACGAATATTGCATAATTTTTCCCTTAACACTGATTATCATTGCGTCACTACCTTTGATATATCGCTGATATTTATATCAAATTGTTGAAGGCTGAAAGTACAAGTAAGTAATAAATTTTCTAGAAACCTGCATACATTTTTTATGCTCTTGCTAGAAGTATGTGTGAATATTCTAAAGTCTTTCTAGAATGTTCTCGAATTGTCTAGGATATTTCTGGAAGCATGCGCAAAATGTATGTGTAATTTTTCTAGAGCCTTTTTCTAGAATGTTTTGGAATTTTCTAGTCTTTCTAGAAGCGTGCGCGAATGTTTGGAAGTCTTTCCAAAATGTTCTTGAAGTTTCTAGACAGTTTCTAGAAGCATGCCCAAACTGTTTTTCAATAAAAATGCGCAATTTTTCTAGAATGTTTTGGAATGTTCTCGATTCATTCTGGACTCATACGCAATTGTACAAGGGAAGCGGGCAACAAGTCGTGTAAATTGGATAATTTTTCCCAAACACTGATTAGCATTACATCACCACCTCTGACGTATTGCGGATATTTATATCGAATTGTTGATGGTGGAAAGTATTAATTGGCGTGAGCGTTTTTGACATTTTCGCCAACTCCTTGCGAAATTTATTAATTAACAGCGACAAGTAAGTAATTAATTAGGGCGGCTCGTTATATGCGCGCGTCTTTTGCTAATTAATTTCGAAATATGATTAAGTGCGCACCGATTAATTAGCCAGCGTTGCTCGTTTTCGGTGCGGGCAGGTGAAAGGTCACTCACTTGCAGGCTAAGACACGCGTCAGGGCTGAATTGCTATTGTCACATGTAGACTGCGTAATTAAATTCATGCAGTCAGACAACTTGCTTAATGAGTTTACGAGGCGAAAAGAACTTTGGGATTTAAGAGCGGCGTTGTGTTGAAAAATTGACGCAGCAAAAACGTTGCATTAATTGATGATAAATGCATATAGTTCAACGAGGCAAAACGGCGCAATTGGCTACTAATGTAGTCAAACATGCAAAGAGCGAAGAGGGGCGGCTAAATTGACGCATATATGCATGAAGTCGATCATCAATAATGGAAATATACGAGCACTACCCCAATCGGTATCGATCGTTTCGGCTGACGTTGGTTGAGACAAGCGCGCTTTATGCATTGCTCTCTGCGTTTGCATTCATTATCTATGAAATTTTGGTTCAATTTGTATCTCCGTCTAAAATAAATGTTATGGATCTTAATATTTGAAAAGAACAGAATATTTTACTCAATTCGCTCTTATTTTCACCCTCAAATTACCACTAAGAATATAAGCTACTTATACAATCTCAAAGACTTAAATTGACTTAAGCAAAGTAAAAAGTATTTGAGTATTAATGCAAAAACATTGTTTAAAGTTAATGTAAATATAAACAAATCTGTTGATGCCATTATAAGAAATAATATTTTATTGACTTTAAGTGACTTAAGTATGGTAATAATTATTTGAGAGATAAAGAAAACTGTGAAAAAGAAAAGTAAATGTACCTATATTAGCATTATAACGACTCCTTATAACGAGATTAAAACCAGTCTTCATGTCCACATCTTAATGACTTAAGACTTAAGTAAAGTAAAAATTATATGAAAATGAATACAGAAAGAATTATTTAAAATAATTGTGGATCTCAATACCCCTTATTAGTGTCGCTAAGTACATAATATTTTAATGACTTTAAGTGACTTAAGTATGGTAACAATTATTTAGGAATTACAAAGCACTAAAAAACTAATGTAGATCTAAATTATCGTTATTACTGCTAGAGATTAAAACTAGTGTTATTACCGATATCTTAATGACTTTAAAGGACTTAAGTAAAGTAAAAAATATTTTAAGATTGAATACAGAAAAACTTGTTTAAATTAAATGTAGACTTTAACCACCTTTATTGGTGTCGCTAAGTACATAATATCTTAACAACTGAAGTGACTTAACTCAGATAAGCATTATATGCCAATTAAGGCATACAAAGTTTTGAAAATTGAATGTAGATTTAAACTACGTGCATAACCACTCTTAAAGATGAAAACCACCCTTATTGTCGGTAAAAATATGGGCACTTATAACATTGTAATGACATGTTACAAATTAATGGAGAATGAACGTAAAAAGGAGTAGAAATGTCAAATGATGTAAATTATAATTACCCTAATATGCATTAATTTTTTGACTTAAAGTTACTTAAGTATGATAAAAATTATTTGAGAATTAATGCCAAAATTGAATTTAGATTCTAATAATCCTTAGGATCAGCTCTTCACTCTCCTTATTCCGACATTCCGGAATTGCAATAAAAATAAAGTTAAATGTTTAAAAAGCGACTTAAGTATGGTAAAAATTATAGACAGAAATTTACAGTAAAATATTACAGTAAAATAAATTATTACAGTAAAATATGAGTGTAGATTTTAACTATCTTTATAACCACCCCTATCGATTTGTACCGGTTTTATTATCTTAAAATATTGACTTGAAATATAGGGCGAAGTGACGTAAGTATGGTAAAAATTATTTCAGAATTATTGTAAAATATGAATGTTGATTTTAACTATTTTTATAACCACCAATATCTGTAACATCGCCGTTCCCGAAATTCGTCCCCCAAAATACAGGCTAAAGTGACTTAAGTATGGTAAAAATAATTTGAGAATTAATGTAAGAAATAATAATCTTCATAACAACCCTTTGTAGATCGGAAACGCCCTCATTGACATGCCTAAAATGCCACCAGAAATATAAATTTTATTGACTTAAGTATGATAAACATTAATGCAAAAGGAACTGTTGATTAGTACATAAAATGTACATTAGTTCATCTACATTGCATTACATTTATTATTAGACTAGTGGCGGCGGTTGGCTGCAGTGGGGTAAAAGGTACTTCAGTGGTGTGCGCCAAAATTGGCTGCGATCGCAAACATATCAATATCGGCTAATTCGATTATAATAACGGCTGCGAGCTAGACGCGCATAGATAGATGATACGGCTGTGCGCGCTTGCCGGGTGCAAGTTGGAGTATAAATTGTCGCTTATGTCAATAGCGCTGAGGCTAATGGACCGTAACTGAGTGCACAGACGGCAACGCATTTATATCGCTCGATGCAGCACGAGGAACAAAGACGCGCGATGCATTTCGAATGCACAAAGGGCTTTGCATTTATGCACTGCGTGAATTGCCAATATACGTAAATTGATTCCGTCATTCAAATGCGCATATTATTATTGCCCGCCTCATCGTTAGCACGAAAATAATTAGACTCATTTTGAAAATTCGAAATAAACCGAAAGCTTGGCGATAATTTGCTCAGTTTTGCATTCGGTTAATTTGGATTAGCATCATCGCACATGGCATGCGTTATCCCGGCGGGGTTTATTCGAGTCTTTAAAATCCAGCGGCGGCAGTGGCGGCGGTGGTGGTGGTGGCAAATAAGCACGCAACACACGCATTTAAATGTTGGCGGCGTTTATCACCGTGCTCCCCAATTTGCATTCATGAATACGATCGGTGATTGCGCGTGTTTGCCGTCACACCACGTAAAAACAACCGAGGAGTGTTCGAGTTGTAATCCGATTGCGTTTACTTCTCTCACCACGCGCATAATGTGCTTTAGTCAGAGCACAATGAGCTTAGGACGCACATTTTTGAGATATTTGTTTGAGCAATCGAAAGAGTATTAGTTATAGTATATAAATCGAAAATAATCAATTTTATACGACTCTTATTTTGGCGTGAATTGAAAGTCAAAGTTGACGAATTTCACAAAGAATCTTGAAATATTGATGAACTTTAGCAATTTATTTAATGGTCTTAAAATTATCTCACATGAAGACCAAGTACATGTATTGAAAGTTTAATTAACGTAGAATATGATTTTGAAATTTGAAAAATAATTAATATTTGAATGAGATATTTGCAATTGTATTTTTCCTGTATAATTGGTTTTGATAAGTTAACATTTTTATTTGTATTTGCTATGATGTGTCAAAATAAGACGTATACGATAAGATAGGTAAATAAATTACGCATCGATCAATGTTGATCAGATTGACCGGAGGTTATCGCATTCTGGTGTAATTTCAGTTTGAAGATGAAAAATCGAGGAATTTTCAATGATTCTTGGACGAAATTTGGTACACTAGAGATATTCATCGGCGATAAATTTATAATGCATATTTTTGAAAATTTCTTCTGGAAATTGCGAGAGCATTCGTTATAGTACATAAATCAGAAAAAATTCTTTTGATACGATTATTAATTTCGCCTGAATTTTATGTCAAAGTTGAACAATTTTCGTCTCACGGAGACCGTCGATGTTGATAAATTTTAGCAACTTATTTAATAGCTTCAATACGGTCTTACAAGTCAAATACGTAATGTATAGAAATTCAATTAGTATATAATACAATACTATTTTAAAACTTGAAAAATTATTATTATTTTAGCGATATATGTAGAATTGAAAATATGTTATTTTCTCAAGAAATTTTTCGAGAAAGTTAACGTTTTGTTTATGTGTGCTACCTTGTGCCAAATGAAACTTACACCACGCAAAAAATAAATTAATTACGCACCTAACTATGTTGGTTCAATTCACCGGAAGTGATCACGTCGTGGTGTAATATCAGTTTGAGTATTAATAATCGAACATTTTTCAATGATTCTCGTGCGAAATTCATGCAATTTTGCTGACACTATACTACACATTCGGTCAGAGATATTCATCGTTGATTGATTTAGTTGCATCAATTTGTTATATAACGAATAGAGATTAGTTGTAGTATTTAAATCATAAAGAATCACTCTTATATGATTCTTAGTTCGGGTATAATTTAATGTCAAAGTTGAACAATTTTCGTCTTACAAAGATCGTTAAGAAATTGATGAATTTTACCAACTTATTTAATGGCCCCAAAATTGTCTTACAAGAAAACTACCCACATTCATCGAAAGTTTAATTAACACAGAATATCATGCTATTTTAAAAGTATATAAATTATTAATATTTTGATACGATATTTTGAATTCAAAATATTTTATTTTCTCCAGATTTTAACTTTTTGTTTATGTGAATTATGTTATGCCTAAATACCATGCAAAAGATAAATTAATTACGCATCCAACCATTTTGGTTTCATTGACCGGAAGAGAACACGACCAGGTGTAATTTCAGTTTGACGTTGAAAAATCGAGCAGTTTTCATTGAAAAAAATTTATACAATTTGCTGAATGAGCCACTGATAATGCATCGCCGATATATTAAGGATATATATTTTGAAAATATTTATAGGCAATGGATGTAGTAATCGCTGTACTATTTAAATCAAAAACAATCATTTCGATGCCACCTTTAGTTTGGCCATAATTTAATGCCAAAATTGAACAATTTTCGACTCACAAACAACATCGAAATATTGTAAAGTTTAGCAATACAAAAAATATAAATATTAAAAAAATTAACATAAAATATGATGCTATTTTAAAACCTAAAAAAGAATCAATATTTTGATGATATATTTTTAATTTAAAATTGTCTATTTCCTCCGGGAATTTTTTGAAAAAGTTAACTTTTTGTTTATGTCCACTATGTTACGCCAAAATTAAACTGATACCATGCGAAGGATAAATTAATTACGAATCGAACCATGTTAGTCCGATTGACTGGAAAGCATCAGGTCCTTGTGTAATTTCAATTTAACGATGAAAAAACTTGATTTTTCAATGATCTTCGACGAATCGACAGATTTGTTCTATTTAGGCAGCTTATGAATACTTAACCTCAAAATATATGATTTCGAAAGTGTTTGGCAAGAATGTAAAAATACAAGCGAAAAAGTGTGAATTAATCATAGATTAAATATCTACATCAATTGTCCAATTTTCACGATTTTTTACAATTATTTTTACTTGATAAATTTATCATGAAACAAATATGTGAATTTTATGTGAAAACCTCTATAATAATGAATTTTACATGCAAATAACAATTACATGCAAGAGATGTATAAATGTCAATGAAATTTGATACAGTTGGATAAAAACGACAATTTTCAAATGAATTTTCCACGTTTGACAAATTTTTTTTTTGATTTTTCTTAATTGGTAAATTTGATCATCAAACAAAAGTGTGATTTTTATATAAAAATCCTTAGAGTATTGAAAATTATGTGCAATAGTAAAATAAAACAAAACACTGAAAAACAAATTTTCGTCATAAGTAAAAGTTTTCGGCGTGTCGACCGATTTATTATTCATTCGTGTCTATGTTTTATCTTCTGTTTAGACAGCTTATGAATACATAACCTCAAAATACATGATTTCGATAATTCTTAACTTGTATGTAAAGTACCACAGCGAAAAAGTGTGAATTAATCATAGATAAATTAAATATCTTGTAAACAATACTCATTTGCGTACTAATTGATTCATTAACACGCATTGTATTCTGGCTACAGCACGCCGCAAGTAATGCGTGAAAATTTTAATTAGTAGTTTGTCTTGTTGGGGGGGTTCTTTACCCGGATATGCGATGCGTACACAAGCCGCTGAGGGCGCGCGCAACGTAGGAATCCTAATTTATAATTTAATTAAATAATCAACATCCGCAAGCACAAACGAACGCGGTAATTAAATATACATACATACACATAGCGATGAAGGGATGACACGGGGGGGGGGGCTGGAGGGTGTGATGACAATTGTAAATCAGCCTGTAAGGGTTGGATAGTTAGATACACAACAAATTGATTTAAAATAGAGAGAAAAAAAGTTGTGTCTTTTGCGCGTTTGAAATGCTCCTGTTATTATCATCATCATCATCATGATTTCGTTCACGTTGCGAGCGGTGTTTCCCATTCTCTTCGCGTTTAATCGGCGCAACGCAACAGGAAAAGCAAAAGAAACGAAACCCTTTCATTGGCGAACTCATCAAAATGAATGTTTTATGTACATACATACGCTGCGGAGCGTGTACGTGCGCGCATGCTTATCGATTTCGCATTTTGTTCAATTCCAATTTTCTCATTTCGCGTCTAAATACACACGCCGAACATAACTTTCGTGGTTTAAATTGAGCCAATATTAATGCACACAACCAACGTAGTACCCTAGTCTAGTTTTGCCCTATTTCTCCGAGTTGGTATATTAGTTCGTATTGCACTCGGGCGCGTATACCACCACCACGCATGCACGGATGCACGCGCGCGCGGTTCAGTTTTCCACTTTGCGTTTCGCGAATTACGCGTGCTTTCCATCTATTTGCACGTATCGCCATTATTATGGCACTGCGCGCATACGCGATTTTATTATTTGCCTCTCGCAATATTCGCGTATTCACATTTTCCGGCCAAGATTTAATTATAAACTGATTTTCTCTCTTTCATTGTGACATTTATTATTGGCCAACGATGAGAGTAGTGGATGAAAGTTTGTAAATCGAGAAGGGGTAATAAAATATGAGGGTAGTTGGGCAAAAAGTAATCATTTTTCGATAAATTTTCCAATTTTCATATATTTTCAGGTTTTTAATTGGCAACTTTATTATGAAACAAATATTTGAGTTTATGTGAAAATTGTTATAACTATTGAAAATTAGAATAGATTAAATTTTATAAATCATGTATGCATTTAACAAACCAAGATAGTTGAGTAATAATAAAACAATTTATTATGAAATTTCCAATTGACACGAATTTTTCCGTCATGAAATAAATATTTGAAGTTTATGGCGAAATCTCAATAGTTATTATTGAAAATTAGGTGCAAATAGTGGATGAAAGTGATTGAAATTGTATGAATCAAGAATAAGTAAAAGTATACAGAGGTAGTGGCATATAAACAACAATGTTTACATGAATTTTCCAGTTTTCAATAAATTTGTTAAACATTTTTCTTAATTGGTATATTTAACAATCAAACAAATATTTGAATTTTATATGAAAACCTCCATCGTTTAAAAATTAGGTGCCAAAAAAACAAACAAAACGATGGAAAACAAATTTTCCTCATAAATGAAAGTGCAGATTGTGATTTTTGTATAATAAGTTGCATAGCAAGCATGGAAAATGAAAAAATACTGCGGTTATTGAATAAAAACAAAATTGTTTGCATGAATTTTGCAATTATCACGAGTTTTTTATTATTCTTACTTTTATTAGATTTTATAATGAAACAAATAAGTAAATTTTATGTGTAAATCTCTATAATTATGGACAATTACATGTAACTAATGGATGAAAGTCAACGAAATTATTTATATTTAGATAAAAACCAGAATTTTCACGTAAAATTTCAAATTTTCACAAAACTTATTTTTCATTTTTCTTAATTGGTAAATTTGATCAACAAACAAATATGTGATTTTTATATGAAAATCCCCATAGTCATTGAAAATTAGGTGCAATAATAAAATAAAATAAAACGCTGGAAAATAAATTTTCATCATAAATAAAAGTGCAATATGTGATATACGAATGATAATAATAAATAAAAAAATATGAAGGTAGAAAAATAAAAATGTTGAGTTTTCCATATGAGTTTTCCAATTTTCACTAAACTTTATTTATTTCTATTTTCTTGATTGGTAAATTTTATGAAGAGACAAATATTTAATTTTTATATGAGAATCTCTGTTGTTATTGAAAATTAAATGCAATAATATAGAAAAGCAAATTTTCCCCATAAAAGAAAACGGTTTGTGTTAGAAACGGTTGTGTTTCTCATTAAAGTTATATATTAAGTAGTACATCAAGGGTAAATTTAAAAATACCGATGTAGTTGAGTATAAACAAGAATGTTTACATCAATTTTCCAATTTTCATTATTCTTAATTGATAAATTATATTATAAAAAAAAATAGGAATTTTATGTGTAATTATGGACAATCACAGAAAATAATGCATAAAAGTACAATTTTCCACTTTTCACTAATTTTTTTCCATTTTTCTTAATTAATAAATCTCATCATCCAACAAATATTTGATTTTTATATGAAAATTCCCATAGTTATTAAAAATTAGGTGCAATAATAAAATAAAACAAAACGCTGGAAAACAAATTTTCGTCATAGATGAAAACGCATTGTGCGCCTCGTTATATTTGATTAATACAATGCACAACTGCACAAAACGCAATGATAAATAGCAATCTCGTCGACGAGGACGTAAAATTAAATCTTGCAGCTTTTCACGTTTCCCCGTACAGAGCGGACCCAATTATTCGGTCATTATTTTCACCGAATGTGCAAAGCATCCAACTAATAAACCCAATTAACAACCCACTCAAAATAGACAAATTTATGAAGAAACATATTAAGTAAATTTCTTTTTGGCTCGCCTTATAAAACATTAAAAAACCAACAAAAAACAACAGGCACTGCACGGAATCGGCTGCGGGAAATGTTTAATTAAATTCCCGAACAAAAGACTTAAAAGCGTGGAGCGGAATCAGCGTAGAATATAAGGTTTTTCGTACGTTTGTGGCCGTACGTGCGAATGCACTAGTACGAAAATTTTTCCAAGGGTTGTGCTCTTCCACGTGGTGTGCGGTGGTGTGGTGCGTGTGCATCAGGTGAAGTGAACCATTCGCATGCATTTCGTATCCGCCTCGTTCGTCCATGCTGTGTGATCCAATTTAATACGAATGAATTTATTTCTTTGCAATCCCGCGCAGAGCACGGTGCGCTCGCCGCAAAAATTTTAATAAAATTTTCATCTCGTCCTCTCCACGCGCAGAATAGAAATGTGTACAGATTTTAATTAAGTTTATAATGCACGTGCCATTGCCAGATAATTATCGCGAATTTAATTAGACGCATGGAAAACTGTATGCGCGGTGCGAATTAAATAATTGTATTTCTAAACTTTTCAAGGGTAGTTTGTACGGGGGATGAATCGTCAAATTTTGAAATGCCGCCTCCGATGGATAATGGAGTTTATTTCGGTTTGTGCTTGTGACCTTTACCTAAATTTCAATTCTTTATCACTCTGCACGGAAATAGATTTTGCACGCCTGCCAGAACGGCGTGACAGACACGACAGGTATGCACGTGAAGCTGAATCAATTAAAGGATAATCATGTACACCGCAGGCTTTCGCCGCCATCCCTTGACCGACCGCCCGTCGGCGGTGTGCACTTGTGCAAAGTTGTAGCTACCTATATTAAAATAGACGTACTTAATTTTTAATCACGTCATTATTCCGCTTAATAATTCCACGCGTGAAATGGAATTGAATAGAAATTTTGTTTACCTTAGCGAAATTCATACGTATGTATTAGCTAAAGTTTAGAGGGAATTTGAGTGATGAGATGCAATTTGCATAGATGAATTGGAATAGTGACATTATGCATGTTTGACACACAAATTGGCAATATAAAGTTTTTTGAGTGAAAGTTTGAAATGTGCACGCTTTTAAATAAAGGGCCCGTGCGCGTATGCATATATACGGTCGATAGATGAACCTATGACCCGATTCCCCAGAGGTATCAGCCGCGGCTGCCGCCACTGCCGCCGCCGCCGTCGCTGTTGCCGCGACTCGTCAGTGTTTGCCTATGCAGCACGCGTTCGCAAAACATTGTGTGTTGCGTTCGTGCACAAAGCCCAACTAGCTAGGCACAAGGCAAGGCACTCGCAATGCGCATCCACTTCGTTTCCGCTGCGAATCTCTCCGGTAACCGCAAACATCATGCACGCGTTGGCACAGCTGAAATGAATTCATCGATTACTCATCCAGTCTAATATTTACATTACGATTTATATTTTGCATCTCAATTATTTCGAAATACATTGCCCGAAAAAAGCGGCTGTTAGAACGGTTGATTAAGCAATTAATGAAGTACTAGTAAAGACAGGATGACGAGTTTAGTTTCAGATGTCTTACTTAGAAGTGAGGAAATAATCACATTCCTTCACATCTAAGATAGATCTAATAAACAACAATTTTAAAGTCAATTTTTTTGGGCAAAATTCACTTTTTTTAGGTTATTTTGAAAATCTTTTTCGTAAAAAGCCGGTTTTTCACTTGCACAAGAAGATATTGCTGTATAAACTATTAAGCAACAATTCTAAAATCAAACTTTTTGATAAAATTTCACAAAATCGCTCATGAAAAATATAAAGTTTCAGATTATTTTGAAAATCTTATAAAAATTTCAGGAAAATCGTTTTTCTTACCTGCTTATCAAGATGTCACATTAATAAATTAATCAACTAAATATTTAAATATCAATTTTCCAGTCAAAAAGTTATAAAATTTCCCAGTGAAAAGTTAAGTTTTCACGTTGTTTTTAAATTATTTTGAAAATCTGATTAAATTTTCTTGAAATTCGTTTTCGCTAGTTGTATATCAAGGTATCGCTTTAATAAACTACTCAACAACAATTTAAAAATGAATTTTGCGGCCAAAAGTTTATAAAAATTGCCAGAGAATATTTAAGTTCGTAAGATTATTTTAGATTATTTTGAATAACGTTTAAATTTTTGTGAAACTCGCTTTTTCTATCAGCGTAACAAAATGTCGTGCTAATAAATTATTTGACAACAATTTAAAAACTAATTTTCCGACATAAAAATTAAAAAATTTCTTAGCGAAAAGTTAACTTTTCACGTTTTTTTGAAATTATTTTGAGATTCTTGTAAATTTTAAAAGAAAATCGTTTTTTAGTTTCTCAGCAAGATGTCACAGTGGTTGAATAACAATTTAAAAATAAATTTCCCGATATAAATATTAAATAATTTGCCAGTGAACGCTATGTTTTACCGATTTATTAGATTCTTTTGAAAATCTTTCAAATTTTTCGGAAAATCGCTTTTCTTAACTTTCCACCAAGATGTCTCGTCGATAAACTATTCAGCAACGACTTGAAAATGCATTTTCCGGCATAAGTTTATGAAGAAGTCTCCTTCCGGGTTTCTTATAAATTATTTTCGCTTTTCTTATTTATCCACTGACAGATTTATATAAACTACTCAATTTAAAACTAAAGTTTCCGACATAAATTTCCCAACGAAAAGTCACCATTTGAATTATTACGTTTTCGATATAATTACTTTAATCATGTATTAAAAATTTGTTTCGAAACAACGAAACAAAGTCACCCGAGGAATAACTCGCAAACTGTAATTGTCCTGCAATCACGTTAATTGTCCGAAGAAGCATAAATGTTTAATCAGCCGAAAGAGTCGCCGGTGCACCAGTACGAAACGAAGAACCACCATCAAGGGGTTTAACTCTAATTAGCCCGCTACAGTTTGTTAGTTTGTTGCAAACAAAAACTGCCGTGATTACTCCGCCACGTGTGAATAATGCAGCGATCGCACGCTGATAAAAGGCACCCGCCTCTCGAATTGAACGCGCAGTATCCAGCGACATTTTCACCCGGCGTAAACTTTAATAGAATTATCGAGAATCATGTCCGATTTGAAATCGCCACATAAACTACATTTGACTAAACTTTCAATAGGTTATTTCCCACGTCCAAGGTTGAACTAAAATTTGAAATTTCTTAATTTTTTCTAGATTTTGAGTTGCATTGTAAAAATGATCCTGCGAAACGTTGTATCCTTTTCTCAAAGTTGGTCTTGCGATCGTTAAACGTCTGGCCGGATGACGCTGACCGCAAGAAATACTTGTTGATGATGGCGGTGATTATCAGTGTGTTTATCATGGGTATTGCTCATTTGGCTTACGTTATCATCAATCTGGCCCAAATTACCAAAATGACCACCGCATGCACCACTGTTCTAGTCTCGTTTGAAGTATGTACATACCTGTGATAACAAAATAAGATTTTTTGGATCATTTTTAGACTGTTGCTAAATTGATGACAATGATTCACTATCGTAAACAACTGAATTATATTCTAACAACTATCTGGTTTAATTTCTGGCCATGCTCGATTGTTCATTATCGATTACAACGATCGATCAAATTTCGTGCGAATTATGTCACCGTAGTCGGAGTGACTTTCCTCTGCATGGCTTTCTTCTCAAACGCGCAATTTATGATGTACCCACTCATCAATAATATCGATCAATTACCCTTAGCTTCCTGGTACCCTTTTCCGTTTCACAACAGTCCTCAATACGAGATGCTTTATATTTGGCAATGGTTCATGAACCAAGTGATCATCACAACTCTTTCCGGTTTCGATGCATTCTTCAACGCTCTCGTTATGATCTGCGCAACGCAATTTCTCATCCTGCAAGACGTCCTGTCGAATATCGGTAAGGAAGGGGCACGAATGCAATGGCCAATCCTGCAAAAATTCAAACAGGAACCACCACGAACTTCTTTCGAAATGAGAGTTTTGGTAAAGTGTGTTAAACATCATCGGCATTTATTAGAGTGAGTTTTAAGGATCATCAAAGGAAATTTTTGAAATTTATCCATTGCAGGATTTGCGACATGCTCGAGGCTATATTTTCACACATCGTCTTTATTCAATTTGTAGTAAGTGCATCCGCTATGTGCGTCTCTTGCGTCGCTCTGGTAAGTTGGATAAACGAGCGTACAAACAAGACGTTTTCAGGTTTCTTTGTAGATCGCTGATCCTGATGTATGGGCGCATATGCTATCATATCTAATAGCACATGTATTTCAGTTTTTTATTTATTGCTCCGTTGGCAACGAGCTCACTTATCAGGTAACAAACTGCAGCTCTTACCATTGGAATTGTCGCTTGCATAAAAATGCCTGCAGAAATGCTAAAATAATATCACGCGGGAATTTTATTTCCACAGAGCGGTGAAGTGGCATCGGCCATGTACGATAGCCGATGGGAGTGCAGCTGGGATCTCGATTTTCGTCGGGCACTCGTGATGATCATTCGACGCGCGCAGAAGCCGATCGCACTCACCGTCGCCGGCCTCATGCAATTGAGCTACGCGAATTTTATTGCCGTAAAATATTTAATTCTTTACTTATATACGGGAAAGAGAATGTATATTTTTCATGACCTCGTGCAAATTTTACGTTTCAGACTGTTCAACTTTCGTTCTCGTTTTATGTTCTTCTCGATTCTTTCGTCCAATAATAAATACACGCGAGCGAGCGGAGTGTGTTTATTCAACGGGCGAAACCTGCTATTAGTTTTATCACTTCTTGTTCTGGAAACATTAAAGTTCCATGCGAATATTTTATTGAAATGTAAAAGCACCTGGGAAATTATAATTTATGAGGATCAAAAGGATTAAAATAATGAATTTCTTGAATCTCCTCTTTGATTTAAGGCTCGAAGGACGAACAACAAACTCAACGTTTGAGAAAACGTGGAGTTTTGAAATAAACAAACGGAAATTGTGCAGGATAATGATGAAAACATTCAACGGCGATGGAGTCGCAAAGGGTGCAAGGGTGGAGGTGGGGTAGTTGATGATGACTTTCCGGTCAAGGACGACGCGACGGGGCGCACCTTGGAAAAGTGCACGACGTGCTGCTGCTCCTTGGCGGATTCGCATTGTCTTCACTGACACATTTCACGCGCTCGTGCATATAAAAAGGCGAAGGGGAAAGAATCATCCGAATCAATTTCGGGCAATAAGTTAAAAGTGAGCGCGTTGACCTTTTCGGCTCGTCGTTCCTTGGTGATTGTGTCTTGTAGGTCAGTTGGTCCCCGTTCGCGCGGCGCACACTCTATAAAATCAATCAATTTGATTAGCGCGATATTTCTGTGTGTGCTCGTGTATTGATCTGCCATTATTCCTGGCGCGCTTTTCGGTCCGTCACATCGTTCAAAACCGAATTGCGAGTACCTCTCAAACCGTCAACAATGCATTCATTACCCAATTGGAGGACTCGTTCGAGTCGATCGTTCACACGCGTCGGCTTATTTCAAATTATTTTCCAATCGCTTGCTCGACTCGTCATTAACGTTTGATTTATTTCTGTAGAGTAAATACGATTTTTATTCTGTGAAATCAAGACTGAAGTTGACAGGTATAAAAATAAAGACTACAATGTATAGTTAGATTAATGATAATATTTGATAAAGATCTAAATAACAGATAAAATCATGATGAGTCGTAGGAAGTGTATACATTTGAAGTCGTTTTTGAAAGATGTAATTTTAGTTTTTCAGACGAATTTTAGTTTCATTTCTGATTGTTCTTATATTTAATTGGTTAATTAAATATTTTTAAAATTGGGAACATCGCGTCAGAAAGATGAAAGTTATGAATAATTAAAGTTTTGTTAATTTATCGCGTCAAATGATAAAAAGTGTCAGAAAAATTTTTAATCAGTTTTCTGCGACACGGAAACCGAAGTTTAATAAAAATTATAGTTATGAGAATAGGTGATTCAAGTATTATTTACATACTTTTTACATAATTAAAATCATCTCATTAATGAGTATGTTATAAGTTATTAAAATTTCGTTATTTTTTTGTAAAAAATGATTGACGTGTGGTAGCAAAGTATTCAACTTTCAATATAATTTTCTAGGGTACACCGACTAAATTTTAATTTATTTTTAATAGATAAAAATTGGCAATTGAGTTATTAATAATATCCCCTTTGAATTATTAAAATCGCTGGATAAATAAGAAAGTTATAATTTATTAAAATTTTGTTCATGTTTCTTGCCAAATTCATAATGTCTGGTAACATAGTATACAATTTTTGATTTAATTTAGTACCGCGATTAAATTTTAAGTTATTTTTTACATATGCAAATAGGTAGTTAAGTTAATAAGTAAATACTTTTTAAATTATTAAAATCACTCGGTAAATTAAAAAGTTATGAGTAATTAAAATTTACTTAATTTTTCGAGCGAAAATCATTATAAACGATAGAATAGTATACAATTTTCAATTCAATTTACTAGGATAAGGATATTAAATTTTAATGGAATTTGTATACATTCTAATTCTGGATTTAATGAAAAACCCTTTAAAGAGTCAAAATTACTTGATAATTGAGACAGTTATGAACAATTTTCGAACCAAAATCATGGCGAGTGGAAGAAATGTGTACTATTTTAAAATCAATTTCATAAGGTTTACCTATTAAATTTTAATCTATTTTAAACATATCTAAATAGTGAACTAAATTATTGATAAACTACTATTTAAATAAGCAAAATCGCTTAGTAAATAGGAAAGTTATGTGCAATTATAAATTAAATTTTGTACATATTTTGCGCCAAACCGACAACTAGTACATATTGTACATCTTTCATTTCCATTTTTCAAGAAAGAGCTACTAAATTTTAATTTATTTTCTTCTTATTTAAACAGGTAATTAAATCATAAATTAAATATGTACTGTTTAAATCATTAAAATCGGTACATAAATAAGAATCTTACAAGCAATTAAACATTTACTAATTTACCGCGCCATTTTCAGCTTGAAGAACGTTTCCATGAACAGCAATTCTTAAGTTTCCATTTTTTGAAATTTTCAAATATTATTGAAAGTATTTTTATCACCGATAACCTAAAAAACAATGAAAGAAAATCCATTTTCCGTACCTTTCTTGAAAAATTCAACTTTTTTCATGGATTAACCACAATAACCGAATAATAGATAAAATCATCACTTTCTTTCACACGAAGAGGAAAGAATGATGAGTGGTAGCTCAGTGTACAAGTTTCAAGCAAGTATTTATGAAGATATCGAACATATTTCAGCGAATATCTTGCGTGCGAATGCGTACAATTTATAGGCGAATACACGAAGAACGCTAAAAGAAAAATATGATTCAGCGCAGGCGAAAGTTTTTCAGCGGCTGGCGCCTACTGGGAAAGGTAAAGTGAAGTGATGCGTTGAGATATTCGAAACTCGTTGAAAGCCATCCATCGTGTGCATACACACGTTGGGGATGTGTTGAATTGAAACTGCGCGTAGCGTGTTCCAAGGGAAGGGATGTAACTTGAAAATTACTTGCAAACGTACACGAAAAATCTGGCCTTGCACAACTCGAAAGCGCAATGCGAAGGAGTTGTGTTCCGGGTGCATAAGGAGAATCCTTCAAGTCCTCTTCGCCTAGGGAGGGTGGCGGCGGGGGCGGCATGGAGTCAGGGATGGTGGAAAATTTTAATAATGCAAATTGAAACGGCATTGTACACGTCTGCAACCACCTCGGGTGCGATGAAGGGGGTCGGGATGCAAACCCAGCACAAAAGCGTGTAAAAAGCGGAAACGGCTTATTGTGTTGTTAACTTGGCTCGCACGCGCGCGCACGTCTCTCCCGCTTTTGTCTCCATCGCGAATGCGACACAAATACAACAAACCCACGACTACGAATGAGACGACGTTCTCAGTCCTTTGAGCATCTGTCTCACGTACCCCGGACCGGCTTGTTTCTTTCCCGCTTTCGTTTTGTTTGCCAGGCATCTTTGTTAATGTCATTCTTTGCGCGCGAAATATGTTTGAGTGCATTGCATTCGCGAAACCGTAGAAAAATCCCCCGCATAAGCGTTCAGCGTCTTAGTGTGAAAGTTCGTCTTAAAATAATGAGAAATGCACCGCCGAAAATGCAGGACGTTTTTGCTTAATGTGTCTCTCTTAAATAATTCACGAGGAGTTTAAAACTTCTACCTAATAGCTTTAATGTTTCGTCCTTTTTTTCAAAGGACTAGTTGAAAATAGAATCTGGCAGTTGAGGACTCTGTACTCGAAGCTATTGTCACGTATGGCTTGGATTTAATTTATGTAAGGACGAAATCTCAAGAAGCTCATGCAACACTTCATAAAACAGCGGACGAGCTTGAACATTTTTCGTCCGTTTACCTGCGATGATGCTAAACGCGCAACGATGTGATAAAGAATGAAGCGCACTTATTCGCCCGCCACTGTTGCCGCCACCGCCGCCGTCGCCGCATATATTCCCTACTCGTATGCGCGTAGTGCCCTGAGGTATGATAATATCAGGCATCAGTATGCATAGCACTTCGTTTAAAAATCCTTAGCTATTTTTTCGCTGAGAAGAAAAGAATCTTAAGTAAACTCGGCTCAATTAAATGACAATTCGGGGGCGGCCAGAAGAAACTTCGCGCCGAAGAAGATGAATAGTGACGCGCGCAGTTTCGCGCGGCGACTAAGTGGAGAAGATGGATGTCCCTCGCTTGGCATTTTCGTTTCGTTTTGTCAGTGCGAATGCAATGAAGAAGTGACGTCTTCAGCGGGTGTGCGGTCGGCGCTGTACAGGTAGCGCTGCTGCCGGCGGCGGCGGCGGCAGGTGAGAGCCGGAGAACCGGAGAACCGGAACGCGCTGCTTTGCTATTGATTTTCCTGTCTCTCGCGCATTCGTTTCGCATCCGCTCGGCGTGTGCGAAGAAGAGGTAAAAGCGCGGCCGGACGGACGGACGGATGCGCGCCGTAAAAGGTGAAATAATGTGGAAAGTGGGGAAGGAAGCGAAAGCGAAAGATCAAGCCGAGCGCAAGAGACTGATGGACTCGTACAAGTTACCAGCAGCCGAGCGAAACGATGAAGACGAACACGCGGAATGAAGGAGCAAAAAGAGGAAGAAAAGTTGCTTGCTTGCTCAAACGCAATCATCCTCGTCGCCAAGGACGCAAAGGACACACGCGTCCTCGTGTCCTCGTCGTGACGTATGATATTCCGCGCACGGATTTCGCACCGAAATGTACTCGTCGCCGTCGCCGCCAATGCCCGTTCGTGTTTCGAATTTAAACAACTACAGCAACTCGACATTTTCACTAACCTTGCATAACATCAAAAAGTAGCTGTAGCTGTGCGGTGTGCATTTGAATTGTCATCGCAACATAAATTTCCACTTTGCGAAAATATCGCATTTTCTTTTACTGTTTTAAGCATCGCTTGGATGTAGTAAAACTACTACGGAGCTTAGCCGCCATCCAGCCACCCCATTTACCGCCCCGTAGTTATAAACCTGGCCGTTAGTGATGTGTTACAACCCGTATAATCGATGATTAGTCTAGGATACTCTAGATTACAATGTGCGTCCCGAGGTCCCCAGACTTGTTATACCCAAATATCGCGACACCAACACCGCCGCACGTGCAAGTCCAGGGGGGCGGCAGAAGGAGCGAGGCACGTCCTCGCATTAACTCACCTCCGACCTCGTTCGCCCCATCTTGGCAATAGTTACACAAACACACACGCGCGCCCGCTGTGGCGCCATTGTGCGCGTCTAGTGGATTAACCAGGTGACAATACCAACTTGCCAGCGTTTTCAAACTGGGGAAATGGATTGAGACTTGCTGCTGCATCTCCAAAGTGTGCACACCTTGCCCACGTTAACGACACCCCTCACACACACGTACACATTCTCAGTGGATGCGCAGACACACTTGAAATATGCAAACCCTCCGCAACCCAATCTTCATCACACTCAATAACTAACGCTGATGCATTTTTTATCATCCACGTGTGTGGGATGTGCACGCATGACAAACAATATTTCCCGTTCCCCCCTCCTCCAGCCCTTGGTATAATTAGCAGTGACATCTTTGAATGCATCAAAAAAGCAGATTTGAGGTTAGGGTTGATTGAATAGAGAGAAATTTCAATTAATACTCACACTTACACCAATTATACGAAGAAAGACGAGGGGCAGCGTGAAGAAAAACGGTCGGACCTAAAGAAATAAAAGTGGTCTAAGCAATGAATTAGTAGTCGGGTCACGTCCCAACAACCCCCAAAGGCTGGTGTGTGTGCTTTCTTTAACGCCCGCAAATGTACGTTCGCGTTAGTTTTTCGTCCGGAGAAATACAAGCTTGCGTTTGCATACACATTCAATTCCAAACGTCAATACCAAATATTCGATTACTTATCCCAAACTTAATTTGGAATTTAATCAAACAAATTACGGCCGCATCACTAGTTGCTTCTTTTTGCATTCGCGCTTGGGAAATGTAGTTGTGATGAAACATGTCTTTAATCGATTCGACTGCATTCATTTAGGCATCGGCTCAACGCAGCAGCAACGCGACGTGATTTGTTGACGTCGTTAGTTGCTAGTTGGCTTTCGCTTAAGCCTCTGAAGGAAGTCTCAATTGTGTCTTGTTGAACAGGCGAATTATGCTATTAAGCGCTCTTATCAGCTGCGTGCGATTGAACCTTAACTCAGTAAAAAAGCGCGCTTCACACCCGTGCGTAAGGTTCGTATTGTCGCGCACGGCTTATCTGAACGCGTTCGTTTTACTGCCGGGATAAAAATGGAATTATCACTTTCACTGCGTTCGCTGTTGAAATTTTAGGCGTGTTAACGTAAAATTGCAAAACTAAAACATAATTAACTCGAGCTCTGCTTCGATATTTTGACATGTTTGCCAAAGAGCTGGTTGTGATAGGTTTTCAAAAGGCTTGTAATATTAATTAATCGTTTGAAGTGATCTGAATAACTATTTTGTTTTCAAGGTTCTTCGGGGATTTGTTGCGTATTTGAGGTTGGAAGTATAAAAATGTGGCTGATGTCGTATAAAAAGAGGTTGAAATTGACTTGGTGGAAGAATAAAACAAGTCGGTTAGTGTGGAGAGTAATCGGCGATGGACTGAATTCGGGAATGTACTAGTAGATCAGTGCGCGGCGGAATAGAAGTGGGTACGATGCGCGTGCGGGTTCGTGGGAGCGCGCGCGCGAGCCTGAAACGACAACTTCAGCCGGCTGCCAGAAAGCGAGCCGCCGTCGACGAACGAGCTCGCGCGCGCGCTGCATAACGTGTCGGAGTACGCGAGCACCAGTTGCCTCTCGGCGTGAGTTCGTCCTTGAGCGGTCCCGACTGGTTCGGCTGCACCACATTGGATATTATCTGGGTGAATGTACGTGCGGCGCATTCCGTGAAGGTGTGCGTTCCTCAATTGGATGGCGGCATCCGCGACGATGCTGCTCCTCGTGGCGGCGGTGGTGTGCGCCGGCGGCAATGCGGCGGTGGCGGGTTACTCGTGGCCCGGTGATGATACGACGACGCGACCGCCACTGAAGGATTTTCACTTTGACCCACTCGTGGTGGAGACGACCAGCGGTTTGGTGCGGGGCTATGCGAAAACGGTCATGGGACGCGAGGTGCACGTCTTCACAGGAATACCCTTTGCTAAGCCGCCCATCGAGCAGTTACGCTTCCGGCGGCCGGTGAAAATCGAACCGTGGCACGGTATTTTGGATGCCACCAAGTTACCCAACTCGTGCTTCCAGGAGCGATACGAGTACTTTCCCGGCTTCGAGGGTGAGGAAATGTGGAACCCCAATACGAACATCTCCGAGGATTGTCTCTACTTAAACGTCTGGGTGCCACAGCGGCTGCGCATCCGGCATCATCCCGATAAGCCCGTGCACGAGCGAAAGAAGGTTCCCGTCCTCGTGTGGATCTACGGTGGGGGGTACATGAGTGGTACATCCACCTTGGACATCTATGATGCGGATATTGTAGCTGCTAACAATGATGTCATAGTTGCATCCATGCAATACCGGGTGGGTGCTTTTGGGTTTCTGTATTTGAACAAGTATTTTGGTCATGGCAATGAAGAAACGCCTGGGAACATGGGCTTATGGGACCAGGCACTTGCTATCCGATGGATCAAAGAAAACGCCGCCGCTTTCGGGGGTGATCCTGAATTGATAACCCTATTTGGCGAATCCGCCGGGGGTGGGTCAGTCAGTATCCACCTGCTGAGTCCAGTAACGCGGGGTTTAGCCAAACGAGGCATCCTCCAGTCGGGAACGATGAATGTCCCTTGGAGTTATATGTCCGGCGAACGTGCACAGTCGATTGGCGAAGCGCTCGTCCAGGATTGCGGATGCAACACCTCACTGCTAGCCACCCGCCCCCAGGAGGTCATGGATTGCATGCGTGCCGTCGACGCTAAAACCATTTCCCTCCAGCAATGGAATTCCTACTCGGGAATCTTGGGTTTTCCCTCCACACCCACCATTGACGGGGTCTTCATGACCAAGCATCCCATGGATATGCTTCGCGAAGGAGATTACGAAGATATGGAGATTTTACTGGGAAGTAATCAGGACGAAGGTAAGAAAGGCATTCTTTCTTTTATAAAAATTGTCATTATTAATTAAGGACGAGAAAATCTTGTGGAAAAATGACGTCTAAAGCCCGGTGGCCTTTTATGCACTTTTCTCAAAAACACTCGACACGCGCTCAGTTCTTCCGGTCTGTCGTTTACTAACAATGGCAGCGCGCTGAAGACGAAGTCAAATAAATAAAGCGACGTAAAGGCGATTGGCAGTAAAAGCGGGCTAAGAACTTCCCCCGCAAAATGAATAAAATATCGTTTCATTTCCTTCAAAATCCCCCATTCAATAAACATCTGTCTTTCGCCGACTCGCTCAACGACAACAACAACCAGAACAAGACGACGACGAAGACGAAGAGCTGGTCAAACAAACGCTCAAAAATACGACCGACGAAACTTTTACCGAGTGCTTTCGGTGTTTGCTCGCTTTGTTCCGCGCTGGCCTCGTTTAATTATTTAAGTGACACTTTTTGTGAATTCTTTCATTCAAAGAAATGAAGAAACTCGTTTTTTCTTCTTCCTCAACGTTCTCCCTTTATCGCATAAATATATTCAAGGGGGTTTATAATATTTTGATTTTATTCTCCTCGACGCGACGCGTTCGTGACGCGAACAATTGAGACGTGGATCACATTGACGAATGTGGCTGTTAAAAGATTAAATGACTTCCTCCCTCGCAGACGCAAAGGGGATGAATCTTTTCACTCCACTCAACAATAAATATATCAAAAAGGGTCGCAATTAACTCGAGACAATTCACAGCACAAATAGATCATAAATTAATTAACTTGCAGAGGAAAAAACTTTTCAAATGTTTAAATAATGAGTAAACATTAAACATAATAAATGAATAATAAGTGATATAATTGCGAAACGCGCAGATTTCGCTTTATTCTCGCATTGGGTCGCGTGAATATTTAAGAGGAAGTTTAATGCGTAAACAGGAAGGAAAGTATTACTCCACGGCGGCGGTTGTAATGTGAAGTGCGTGTGCGCCCGGCACGACGCATTCAACTGATGTTTAACACGATGTTTTGTATGCGTGCGCGCGCGCGGGGGCGGCATACGCGCTTCGTCGCTTCATGGCCCTCGGGGCTTTCGTCAAATTAATACAAAATATCACGCGCTGTCTCCGACAAACAACAGCGCATGCGTCAATACCAATTCGTACCTATCATGCAATTAATAACTCGAAGAAATGACAGCAGACGTGATCGGCGGAGAGATGAAAGAAAAAAAGCACCCCCTGCGCAATGGGGTGCTAATTTAACTTTTCCTGATTTTCCAATCAGATGTATCAATGTCACTTCGCGTCACATCAAAGGTATTTTTAACGGATCAAATCATCCCGGACATATTTTTTCCGCGGGTCCATCGAGATGTTTTTTTCGCTGTCGGCGTGTCATTAGCGAATCTTTTAACGTGAGGGTTGGGGGATGGAGGGGGTGAGGTGAGGTTTTGATTCACGTCATGAGCTTCATGAATATTTACACGTTTTGAGTGGACCATTTTCGTCGAAACTCGGAATTGTAAAAAGGACAAAGCGACGAGAGATGGATGAGCGAAGAGTGAGCCAAGTTGATGAAATCGATATTCGTTAATTAGTTATTAAATTCCGACGCTGATTTCCACATCTCGGCTGACATTTCTAATTAAGACGAGAAATTTATTTAAATTTGAAGAAACTTTGTTGGGGAAAAATAAGAGAAATTTGCGAGTGCTTTGAAAAATGCTATTCACTTTTCACATGAAAATTGCGTAAAAATATTCTTTTTGAACGGCTTGGCTTGGCTTCGTTTTTGGCGTGGGGACGCGACGCGCAAGCGTTTGTGCGCTTTGGCTTGGGGACGCGAACGCGTTTGTGCGCTTGGCGGGAAATAAATGAACGCCGACAGAGTCTTGAGGGCTGGCCGCCTCCGTTGTCATCAGCATCACATGAGGCGCTCAGGTCGGCGGGTCGACGGGTCGACTCTGGCGACGGCGGTGGCGGCGGCGGCGCAATAAATGTAATATGAGAGCGGGTGGCAGCGACTTGGCGCGCATATACATCATCCTTTTACGTTTAATGCTGATGCGCGCGGACCGCACAAGTGCCTTCTGCATAGAAATATGCCAACTTACATTACGCCGCCTCCGCGCACTGAACCAACCCTGCACTTTTTTCCTGTCTCTCTTTCCAAGCTCAACTTAAATTTAATCATCTTACAAGTGCGTTTGTTCTTCATAAAGGCTGAAACGTTTTATGAATTTTTAACTTTTTATTAAAAAACAAAATATTGTGTTTAATGAACGACACGGGGAAATGAATTATCCAAAGGGTAGAAGATTTGATGGTGTATTAGAGGGAGAGTAAAAGATAGTATATAAGATATAAGTGGCAAGAGTTCGCAAAAGGTTAATATAGTGCTCGAGTTAAAGAGATAACGTCGCCTTAAAGCCACCGCCACCGCCGCCGTTGCCGTTGCCGCCATGGCGTTGGGGCGGCAGTCGACTTGCATTATTCAAGACGGGCGGCTAGCGAAAAGGCAATACGCGAGCAGCAGCTTACATACGAGTCGCGAGCGTTGAATAAATGCCGGCGCCGACGCGTGTGAGATTGTGCAGCGGCGGGATTTTCAGCGACTTACATTCCGCAAAAGTACAAAAGGCATAAGACGTTTTTAAAAGGCGGCGGCGCGCAGAAGATGATGAGTCGAATGCGCAATCCGCGCGACGACAGTTATGCAAATCTTATGAGTTATGTTTTATATACCTCGGCGGCGACGGCGGCGATGAAACCGCCGCTCGGCATTTTTATAAATGGCGTTTGGAGCGATTGCGCTTATTTTGCCCGTTTGAGTTTATCATCGCAAATCCTGTCAGATTCGGATTTTCGGCGGCGAATTTGCCTGCGACCGCGATTCATTCTGATTTATGGGGCGTACTGTTTGCGCACACGATGGATTTCCGCGCGCTTGTGCACATTGACAAAAATACGCGGATACTTTTTTGAAGAGCTTCCGGTTATTATCCTTCCAACCATCGGATGTAATTATAATGGATAACCGCTTTTTCATCTTTAATACCTATATGACTTAAATCCTAAAATGCTTGTGAAATAATTTTATTGAAAGCACTTTTATAGAAAATTAGCCTTGTAAGGATAACGCTATTAGATTTCAGTTTCCTAAGTCATAAAATTTTTGTGATATGATTTTATACAAAAACACACGGTCACTTTAAGAATGATCATTTATGAAAGATTATCCTTGTAAGGATAACAATTCTAATTTATTCTTTTTATATTGAATTTTGGTGACAATTAGTTCCTTAGTAATGCATGACTTAAGTCGTAATAAGAAATAATTTTATTGAAAATAGTCGTACTTATCGAAAATTATCCTTCTAAGGATAACGGCGCTAACTTTAACGTCTAATAATGCATTTCGATGATAACCATTTTATTAACCGTGGCAATATGAAACATGACTTAAGTTATATTGAAAATATTAGTTTTTACAGAAATTTATTCTAATGATAACGACAATATTTAGCTTCTAATTACCCTTATAGTACATGACTTAATTTATAAAGGGATTGTGAAATGCCTGTATTGAATATATTCTTGTTTATAGAAAATTATCTTTGTAAGTATAACGACGCAAGTTGCAACTCCTTGTATTGGATTTAAGTCACAATACAAATGCGATATAATTTTATTGACATATTCTTGTTTATAGATAATTATCGTTATTAAGATAGCAACTTTAGTGTTAACCTCTTTAATGTGGATTTTAGCCATAACCACATTTGTTATAAAGCGATTGCAAAATGGTTTAATTGAAATTATATTTTTTTATAGAAAATTATCCTTGTAAGGATGACGACTCTGGTTTTAACCTCTAGTCATATCCGTTTTTTCACCATTACAACCGCATGACTTAAATCATAAACTGGTCGCGGAATGATGGTATTGAAACTGCTCTTGTTTATAGACAATTATCCTTGCAAGGATAACGACGTGAGTTTCAACCTCATTTCACTGGCGCAATAAGGTTACGAGCAACCAGCTATAGCGTTTTGCTTGCTTTACTTCATTATACACCTAATCTTTTTTCTTGTCTAATTAAATTAATAAGTGGAAGCAAAATAAAATATGAGCGATATCCGTTTATTAGCCATGGGAATCAAACAGATGCGAGATAAAATTTGACCCATTGTGATTACTGTTCCTTGCAAGTGAACGTAAAAATCGATAGCGTGGAAGCGGTGTATAATTACAGAACGATTATTCATTAAAGAGTGACCTTTAACTTGCTTCATGATGCGCCTCGCAGGGCCAACCAGCTAAATATATATCGAAATCTATATTGATGAGGCGTTGCACTACCGTTCGACGCGTGTGTGGGCCGTTAAGGCACCAAAGAGTGCAACGTCAATCGCTGAATAATTTAGCAGGACGATTGTACATGTTCTCCCAAGGTCACGTAAGCGAGACTCTCTCGTATTCGACTTTAAAGCTAAAACGGTTGCAAGTTGGAATTTTCTAGAATAACCTAACCTAATTCCTTTAGTTATGAAATGACACCGTGAGTGGTTATTGATCATGCAGATAAATTTAGCGCATGCAAATGCATAGAATTCGGACATCTTCGGTTTAAATACGGACGCTGACGGGCTTTCACATAACGAACAAACGAGCTGATCGATGAAGCATGAGCGAGAAGAACTTCTTCGTGTGCGCACCGAATGACACTAACGTATTTATAGTGGTATTAACAATGTACGTGCGCATCACGGATCAATTAAAAGTCGATTAAATATGCACAATGCTTTCGTTGTTCGCGCATTACTCGTAATCCTTTAATCATACTTTGCTAATATAATTTTCCCTAGTTTCCGCAGCATAAATGATTAAAAACTAACAATTTTTAAAAGCGCGTATTCCATCAAGCGATGTCATATCAGTAATTCGTTCGTAAATGGCGATCCGTCACGCTCGCCCATCGCGAGAGTTCAGTGATTGTTTAATGTGTTAATTACACAACGTTTGCAAGCATGCGTGTGGCGGCGCTTTTGAGTGGAATTAATGTGGATTTCTTCATGTCGATTAAAATTTGAACGGCAGCAGGGGCGGCACGCGTATGTGAGTACACTAATACCCTATTATAATAATATACAAAGTGTTGAATGAATAAATAACACGTTAAATTAATTTCAACAACACATTATAGGAATTATTCTAATTAATTTGACTTAAGTCTATTTTGGAGGTGGTTGCTGCGGGTGTTGAACAGGATTCGTGTGGTTGATGAACGAATGAAATACTTTGTATAAGTTAAACGTGTTGGCAGCTGTCATGATCGTCACGCACGCATGTTGTACTTGCACAATGTACGAATAATTAACGCAGGCGAACGAAATTGTAATTAACGCATGCCGCCACCCGCATGCGTGCACGAACATGCATACTAAACAAGCAGCATATGCATTGACACCTTACATGATATTCATCTTGTACAAATCAGATGCTATTAGTGGATAATAGGTCGACAATACCAAACCTTATCCGAGAGGTTATTGCAGAACTAATTGGTTGCTCAAAGCGGAGCATTGATACACAAAACTTTAGAGTCGATCAAATGAAGTTTGAGGGGAGTACCACGATCGCGAATGATCGGACGCCGAAGATTATGTTTTTAATTGGAGCGCGGCTGTCAAATGGTGTTCGGGTGCGCCTCCACGACCGTCATATGCCGAATAATATGATATATTTTCGAATGGAATACTCATACTCGTTTATGTTCGAGTAACATAGATGCTCCGTGTAGATATAATATATCTCTATGAGTGAAAGTACTAAATACTTGAATGTGATTTATAGTGACATCATAAATGCGTGCATCGCAATTGCAATCTCGCAAAGTTGAAACAAGATTCGCGCTCGAGGGAATTACGCTTTATTATAGTATTTTATTAAGGTGCGCGAGCGGCGCCACCCGCTCGACGTCGAATTAAAGTTAATTTCGCAAAAATAAAGCGCGCTCTGCCTGCCTGCCTGCTGGAGCTAAATAAACTTTGCCTATTTTGCATTTACGTGCAGAGATGTGCGGAAAGGTGACGAAGAACGAAGAAAGAAGTTTGCGCTCGCCGATTCGATTACGAAACTTTGTAATTATCATGGCGCGCTTGCTTGATAATGGCGGCGAATCTTTGGAAACTGTTGCGCGTCCAAAGGACGACGATGCCGCGAAGAATGTACGAAGATGACGGCGGCTGCAGGTTTGGAGGTGGAGGAAGGGCAAAAGTGATGATGAAACTGAAAAAGCGCCGCGGGGCTAATTCGCGTTTCAAACTTCATCCACTGAGGGCGCACGTGCAATGCGAGCCTTAATTGCTTCATGCACACATTACCTCCACTGTTTTCCACTTTAAGAATCAGATTACCTGTGTTATTTGCCATACACAGAGAGATTTTGCTGTCGTAAATTAGTAGCCCATGATTGCAAACAAATTTTTTTGTCAAGGGTTGAAAGGTGGAAAAAACAATTATTTTCTTAAGGCCGTTTGGCAAGTTTATTAGGTATCAATTAATCCGCATTGGTTGTTTTCGCATCGGCAACAACAACATGTTGCGGATGTTAAATCGTACGTAAAATGCGAGGGGTCACGACGACCGAATGGCAACAGCGCCGAGCAGGATAATAAAAGGAACAAAAACGCGCTCGGCTGCCGTCGTCATAAATTCAAACGCAAATTATTTTGCTCGCGGTTTGTGTCTTCATGGAGCCAAAGACGGCACAATTAACATCTATAAATTCGTAAAGCGTTTCCACGTAAATTTCATATTTATAATCTAGCTACCCCTGAAATGGCCTAAAAATACGAGCAATTTAATATACGCCGGATTATTCTGTCTGTTTATTCTCCTCGCATAAGACGTGTTTAATGTTGCTCTTGTTGATTATTTATGCGCGCATTTTATTATTAAATATTACCAAGAATTATTTTAAATTTCCTCGGATAGTTGGAGTGGCGGTTTCGTGTCTTGGCTAGTGGGGGCGGCGACGACGCCCGTCGTAAATAAATAAGCGTATTGATTGAGTGGATTATAATGGCCTTCTACTACGTACGAGTCAGTCATTTGGCCTTCCCTGTCGCGCCACCGAACGTTCGGATACAAAACTGACAGAAAACAAACGTAAAACAAGACGAGCGTGTGTCTTAAACAGCTCGCGAATCGATTTTATCCGTCTCAGAACTCTCGATCGACACTATTTGTGTGTTCGTCATGTTGGTTCTGCTCAAATAAATCACGTTTCATTAGAATATTTATTGTTGCTGCAACAAAGTTTCCTGGATGATATCGAATTGATGATGTCGATAGCGGCGAAATAATGGCAATAATGGGAAATATAACATAATAGACCGCATGAAAACGGATATAATAATCAACAACAATATCAACTATTAACTTGCACAGCCTAATAATCAAATAATGAAACTTGACCTTAATGCAATCATTTATCACACATTCATTCGCGTCATTATTGCAGCCAAACCAAAACCCTATTATTATGTGCGTATTGAAAAATAATTTATTTGCGGTGTTTTTGTTAAATTAGCCTCGGAATATTATTAAAATCTCTTTATATTATGTGCTCTCTTTATTATTTTAATTCTGACAAAATTTAGGTTAAGTGTATACAAGGTGTCCCCACTATTATGCACCATAGGAACTTGTATTATGTGCTTCCTCTATTAAATTTAAGTAAAGTATGTACAAGGTATAAAAGGCCTTGTACATATTGCAGTATTATAATATCATGATAAAATTGGGTTGAGTATATACAGGGTATTCTAGGTATCTTGTATCCTTCTATTATTTTAATTTTATATTAAATTTAGGTTAAGTATCCCGGTATCATGCACCATTGGAACTCATATTAAGCACTACCGCCATTATTTTGAATAAATTAAGGTTAAGTGTATACGTGGTGTCTCAGAGATTATACACTATTTATATTTTGCGATACCGTTATAATTTATTTTATGTAAAAATAAGTTAAATATATACGGTGTCTCAAATATCATGCATCATAGAAATTTGAAATATCCACCTAAGTCAGTCAAATAATGTTCAGGATGTGAAAGGAATCCGGTATGCTGCATGATTGGTGGGACACCGTGTATGTAATGAATGGACATTAAATAATTTTTAATTTTAGGTTTCAATTAATCGAATCTAATTTAAAATTTAATTTATTTCACAGTTATAAATAACAAATCATAATTATCTCTTTTAATTAAAATATTATCTGCATTTGTATCGCTTTCCAAACACAAATGCAAACAGAATGTGAGTTTTAGTTTTATAATCATTTTAAACACGGCAGTGCACAGCCATCATTTATACGAGTAATTAAGATATAATGTGAATAAATGACTTTTAATTATGTCGGGTGCATTCGCACTACTAGCAACTAGTTGCTATTACGTCGACAGTTAGTGCAAATTTCATGCGAAGCATTGAAAAGCATTCGTGATAATAATAGGTGGCAGCATTGAGTATCATATTTGTATCAGCCGAATGAAATAAACATGCACGGTTTAATTACCGTAATTTCCAACGCAATCTGTCCGCGGATATATGAATATTATACGACCAAATCGAATAATCAATAGCCAAAATTTAGTGACAAATACAGAATTATACATATAACATTTTATTTGGATTAAAATGTCTGTTATTGCATACATTGTTGAATTTTATGAAGAAGGGAACATAAAATAAATGAAAATATAACATAAAATTTAAGCGAGTTAGAGTACAGTAAATTGTAAATAACATTTTGCTTTACTTTAAAAACATTGATGGCAACAATATATTCACAGAATTGATAATAAATAAAACAGTTTGAGGGTGGATGAAAGGATAGAAAATCCTTGAAAGAGAAGGCAAAAGTCATAAAAATGTAATCAAAATATAATTAGATAATTAATTGGTTAATATTATTGGGGAATTTTAATTAAAAGAGATAATTATGATTTGTTATTTATACCTGCGAAATAAATAAACTTTTAAACGATCAGTAAAAAATCAATTAAACAAAAGTATATCGCTTCTTACAGTTTTCTTCTGTAATTCAGAATTAGCGTTCACATTATTATTAATATATCGGAAACTGTAACAAAATTTAAAATACTTTCTTCACAACTGCAAAGTTGATTAAATTCTTATTCATTATTCTTCAGATCACTAAATTTGTTTATATTATTTACGCCTTCCAAAGCAAAGCAGTGCACTGCTGCAGTGGTGCACAGCTCAAATTGAGATATGGGCCACAATATGTTGCTTGCAATAAATCGCGGATAATGAAAATATAATTTAATTAGAAAAACGACAAACAAAAATATGCAGTTTCTTTTAGTAAACAAACAAAAAATATGCAGTTTCTTTGGTTCAGTTTAGCGGACTGCGGGCCGTATGGTGTCCGGCTTGATTTAAAGTTATCATCAACAAGAAAACCATCCAAGCACGAAAATTAATTTGGATTTTATTACCAGCATTAACACGTTTCATTATAATGCACCATTTTTCATTTTAATTTAAAAATGAGCCTTGCACCCTATATGGGCCGCAAGCTCTTTGATGACGGCCCGCGAAACCACCTGTATAGTTCATTGTCGATTATTTAGGTTTTGCCTACACAGAAAAATCGAAAAATATTGCAATTTTTTTATTTTTTCAAAAGTCGTTTTAGCACTTATTTTTGTTGGCTTCAATAGAAGAACAAAATAGATCATTTAAATTTCATGTTCTCAGAGGAAAAACGATGCGCACTAAAGTAGTAGCTAAGGAAATTCTTCTATACAAAAACTACATTAATTTTTAATTGCAAAATATAATAAAAGAACTTGTAAATGCACTTGGAAGAGCGGCAAAAAAATGAGTTAAATGCTGAGAAATTTAATTACAAGTTTAAAAAGTAATATCGCACGCAGCACTAACAGAGTTTTAATTTATTGAAATAAATTGAACCGATTGAAAGCATAAAAGCCAAAGATTGATATTAAAACTTACTATCATAATACGCGAACTAAATAGACTTCGGGAAATGATCACTAGTTACGAATCGTTTTCGCCATAGTTTCTCAACTTTACTGTACATTTCAGATGAAATAAATGAAACATCATAAATTAAACTTATAGCGGCATTTATCATCCAAATTCAAATTTAATTACTCCTCAATCTAAATATTAAACAAACCCGTAATTTTTTTTTAATTTACCCGTTTATTCTTTGTGCACGGGTATTTACATTGAAACTATTTCTTCGGAAATAACGGTCTATTTTGGTCGGAAGAAACCGTTCGAGTTGATCAGCTAAGGAATCTGCTGGGACTAACTTAGCAAATTTTAACACATCGACATAACTTCCGA
>JARJDV010006588.1:0-15268 GCA_030264675.1 Anaulacaspis nigra | reverse complement strand
AACGTTTCAAGCCTTATCTCATGGACGTCGTCTTCGCGTGGTGCAACGGTGCAAGTTTCAGCGAATTGTGTAAACTCACCGAGGTGTTTGAGGGCTCAATCATCCGCTGCATCCGGCGATTGGAGGAGCTCCTTCGACAGATGGTGCAGGCATCGAAAACGATTGGTAACACAGACTTGGAAGATAAATTTAATACTTCAATTAAATTAATTAAACGTGATATCATCTTCGCGTCGAGTCTGTACCTGTAATTCAAATTATAAAGTGTATGGACGGTTGTATACCTTGTCTTCATAATTACCCCCACTTGGGGTGGTAACACGAGCGGGCGAGTTCGGTATAAAAGTAGCTACCGGGGGTGCAATGTGGTTCACTTTGCATAGCGGCCGCAGTTCTGGCAGGTGCCCACTCACCCGACTCGCTAGACTATTTGTTATTACTGTGTTTATTCGCAAATAATTTTTATAATAAATTACGAGTTCTGGCGAGTTCAATCCGCGACATGGAGAATATTTTGGTACATAGTACGGACTGAACTCGCCGCAATTCTAATAGTTTAGTCGACACTTTATCTTTTGTCATTTTGTTTGTTTTTGACTATTGGGTATTGAAAAATTGTGCGACTTGTCGTGGGATCTTCCTGTGCTACAGAGTTGTTTAATTGGAGTACGGAATGATCTCGCGGAAAGTTTCATGATATGGCAAAGGATTATGTTCTTTTCATTTTGTAAATACAGTTATTGGTTGTCTTTGGTGCTCTAGCCGTGTGATATTTTTCGATTTCCAACGGCTTTGGCACCAACGCAATCAGCCACTCTAAACACTACTTTGCAGTAGCTTCATACGGGAGGAGAAAGAGGGCACCTAAGTGGACTAAAGTTTTCCGGTAACTATGGTGGTGACACGCTATTTTGATTCGTATCACAGCCATTAGTTACCGGATAACGATGGTTAGAAACGACAAATCGAATCGTTTGAGAGTTTACTCTTCTGAATCGGATATTCCGCACGGATGTTTTAGTCTAGTCTCATTGCGTGTTTGATTTGTGACTAGATTAAACATTCGCGTTAAGTATCTTCGTTATCCTTCTAATGAGTCGCATCCCTGTTCTATAAAAGTGCCGTATATCGTATTCCAAGGGGATAAGCAAATATTCCATGCGTTGGTAATGTAGCTTTAATGGAAATTTAAGACCATAAAGCTATATTAGCAATGCATGGTGGATTTGATCAATCAACTTGTACTATGCATGTCGTCCAATGAAAGATTTGAATAAAAATAGTTGAAAGTTAATTATGAATTCTTATTTAAAACCCCTATGCGTTGAAATGGAGTTAATTTGTTATTAGCGCGTCCATCTTGTATATATACAAAATTTAATAAAGTATAGACACGTCTAGACTGATTAAAATAAACAATCATATGCCTATGCACTTGCTTGTGCGAAAAAGTTATGCCTGATCATGTATGAATAAAATTCATAACATTTAATGCAGGCAACCAATAATTCACTACATGATTTACTGTGAATTACTATAGATAAATTAGTGCTGATTTTAATTAATAAAAACAGGATTCTTTATTAATTAAGAGAAGCATTAGCAAAATTAAATAAGAGGACTATATAGTACAAATTATATTATAACTATTTAGAATGATATCACTGATGTATTTACTGCTTGCTTTGCAAATCCTGACTGTCCTGCTTTGTTCGGTCGAGATCTAATGATAACATTCATTTAAATTGCTAGACCTTATCGTGGGTAAAGTTATGGTTAAAATAATGTTTTACACCAACCATTCCAGAAATGTTTGTTTACATAATTTTTACTGCACGTTAAAGAAGTTCAAATCCAGGCTTATGATATTTACTTACGCATTAAAGTAAATAAAAACTTATTCAAACATAAACAATGTCATATGTCAATACGACGATTCACGAACACTTTACTATCATCCGATTGCGTTCGAGGTGAATATCACAAAGCTTCTCTCTTTAATACATGGGCTCTTATGGTAACTCCAAACTTTAATTCCGTCCTTGCATGGCAGAAACCACTTGTTGCTTGCCGCATTTATTTAATTTACAATGTGACAGTATTGCATTCACAATGAATCCAGAATACGAATTATTATCATTTCATATATTAGGTATGCCAATTTAACAAAAATGCCGATTGGTATAACTCATAGACTGTATTTCAGAAAAAATTAGTAATAAAACACTAGTGACCTGGACCTTCCCAAGCCTAAGTGATAAATTGAAGGATGCCTTAATAGAGTATGTATTTAATAAAGATGCAGTGCGATTTGCTTATCACCGCGTTGATAAACAATGGGTGTACATTTGGGAAAGATGCAAAGATGATAAGAAGTATGCATTGGCTTTGATCACTAAATGTTTCAATCCAACAAAGTATGAGAACTTTGGGACTCATCTCTGTAGTATTTATGAACTTACATTCAAGCCCATTGATCTAGTCCAAGTCTTCCTTGGTGCATTCACCAATGGTAGCTATAAAATTCAAGAAAATGGCACTCAACATAATGTGAACTTTGCCCAAATAGTTCATGTCTCACATGCTGCAATACAAGGTAAGAATATTGTTTATTTTAATTGTTAATATGAGTTTGCTTTTTAGAAATTGTTGATCTTTTTGGTATTGAAATTATTTTACTTTATAATGCTATCTTATTGAAGCGTCGCGTTTTTGTTTATTGTCCTGATTTCTCAATGTTATTAAAGGTATATTTTAACTTACAAGTAATTGGAGAGTTATTCAAAAATAATTATTTGGTTGTAGAATCTTGAAACTATTACTTATTTAATCGATTGGAAGATACGGGATCCTAATGAGTATTTATATCCGCTTGTCAGGAATTTAAAAGTAGAATTAAAGGTAGAAATCAGTTTAATCAAAATACATCTGTAATTTAGAGGTTATTTTAGGGTAAACATTTCTTCCTTGCTGGTTTTACTGACAAAAACATAAGCATCAAACCAGAAAGCTATGATGTCTTTGTAAATATACAAACAGGAGTAATCAAAGTATCTCCAAACAGTAAAGACATCTTCCAAATGACAAAATGGCATAAGGAAACTGCTCAATTAATAACAAATCTTGCCACTGATGCTGAATCCAACTCAAATGATTCCCCATGCACAGAGCTGAATAAACGCACCAATGAACTTTTAATAAATCTACGATCATTTGCAAGCGCGCCATCCAAAGAGGAAGCAAACACCATGATAACAATGGAAGGTCTACGCTCAAAGAAGTTGCCAATTGTCATGGAAAACTTCCTCTTCAATCTTGCAGTTGCTGAGAATATCATGATGTTGTAGAGATATTTTATATTTATATATTATGTATGCATTCCGTTATAATCTATTTAAATACAAATATTTAACAAATAACTCTTACATCCCTATTAAATGCTTCGAAATGATAACGAACAAACGAACTAAAGGCGAATTATGTCGAAATAAATAAAATGCGAAAAGAAATACGATTGCTCCTTACACCCAGTAAAGCTTTGGGTCATCACGACGATACTGCAGTTTTAAAACATGCCGGTATATTTTAAGTGCTGGACCAACTTTCAAACACAACCCTTTAAGCACGTCCATGCGTGTCATCATAAGAAGTGAGTGTCCATCAATTTCCTATTCAAGTTCAATTAACAGCATTAACGTTAGGTATAAAAGTGTTTTTTATATACTTTTACCTGTTCTCTGAAAACGGGTGCTTCGTCGGGGAAATACTGTGCAAAGTAATTGCAAACTTCATCAGTAGTCCAATTGGTTGCATCTGGTATTGACGGATCAATATTCTCATCAACATCTTCGTCCTTCAAACTGTGAATGTCTGATTTGCTATCGGACTCGGAGGAGCTATGATGCCCGTTATGAGTCATCTGAGGGCTGAGTGTTGGTAGAGTTGGACTTGACGGCGATGAAATGAAATGCGGGCTCGAATTTCGCGATAACTCGGCCGAAGTTGATTCATCTGTAAGCAAATAAACATACCTATATAAACAAACAAACCGAACGTGATGCAAAGGACAAACCTCCGTTTTGCAGTTTGGATTCCATATTGAATCCAATTTGAATATTGCCAACTGAAAGGTGTTCAGACATTTGGCAATTATTACAGCACCATTTCGAAGATGGTTTCAATTTGTCAATTATTTCGGGTGCGTGGCAAGAGTAATGATACGCGTCTGCACAGATTGAGCAAACAACTAGATTGCCCTGAAAGAAAATGTGCGTGGTAAACAATGATTATGGTTATTAATTGATGTGTAACTTACAGCATCTGATGTCTCAAAGCAGACAACGCACGTTTTGCAGTGGGGGCATTGCCATGTATTATCTGGATACATTTTAAGCATCATATCATCACCATTTAAGCAACTTGCATGGGCTACAATTTTATTAATTAGCTAATATCTTGATATTTCAAGCTTTCTCACCTTTGTTGCTGCATTCCCTACATGAAATCAACTTCTCAGCTGGACCTTTCTTATTCTGCACGCGACACACTGAGCAGACACCTCCCTCAGCTCGACCATTTTGTGATGTCCTAGATTCAGGTCTTGAATCAGTGCCATCACTTCCCTTGCTGAATTTGTAGCTGCCACCCTTGGTTGAGCCCAGGGGACGACCGCGCCGTTTCGGCATATTGCTCTCGGACGGGTCGAACACCTTTTTCGCTTTCTGCAAAGTAATGGAAGCAAAACACAATGTAAAGTTAGGATGTCAAAAAAAGCTAACCTTAAAATCAATACGTAAACAAAGATTACATAACAAAGCCTGTCATTTCAAAAAACATGACCTCACTATGTTTAGCAATTGCATCGTATGCAATTGTTGTTATTGATTAGTGCATTATCTCTACGTAGACGAACAATATGTGTGCAAATATCACTCACTTTTCTTCTACCACCAACGCGCAGATTATCGTTGCGCTGATCGTCAAGATGATGCTTCATATTCACAGCCAGACGGCTAGTTTTCAATGTCGGTCGTACTCTAGAATGCACCCCTTTGCGATTGAAGCCGCGACGGTCGCCAGCCGTGCTGCGATTCTTGTTGGCCGCTGTTACAATGTTATTGCTGCGTACGTCAATTGCGTGTCCGCCACTGGCGGCGTTAGTTGTATTGGAAGCGGATTTCTGCGCGGCGCTGACGTCTCCGTTGCGCCGGTTTCTCTCTTCGTACTCCCCCTCATCCAATCCCTCATCATCGCCCTTGTTCAGACGCACCATGTAGTCCTGCGGCGCAAGCACGTCGCTCTTCGCGCCCAAGCTGGGCGGCTTGCCGACCAGGTAGTTGCCGTTATCAAGTTGCACAAGTCCGCCGCTCTCCACCTCCTTCTTCAGCAGCTTCCACAAATAGGACTTGGTATAGTGCGAGTCCAGCTTCTCCTTCAGGATCGTCGTGATCAGATGCGAGGGCGGAATACCCATGTCCAAATAGTCAGGTTCCTGCAGTACCAATTCCGCATAGGCGTTCGTCAGCAGATGATTGAATTTGCGGCGCGGTTTTGCACTCGTGTTGTGCGACTCGTTACCGTTGCCATTGCCGTCGCTCTCGCTCGACCGGCCTTGTCGCGCGTACTTCTTAGACGCGTTGCGATAGCTTATGTTACCCTTATAGGAAACGCGCAGCACGACGCCGCTGGCCACGCACTTTTCGAGCGCGATCTTCGACTCGGTGGATCCGACCCCCTTGCGGCGGAACAGGCAATTGTAGATGCGCTCCGCGTCCGGCCGGGCCTTCCGCCTTCGCAGCTGGTCAATCGCGTCGAGGATGAGGTCCGCATGCTTGATCTGATTCATTTTCAGCGCTTTCGTCGCATCAGCAACAATCGGAGTGCACCTGCGAACAAGCAAAAAGATGGCGGTAAGCGCACGGCAAGTTTCAAATTTTGCGCATGGCGCCACAAAGTGCGTTGTGCTCTCGCGCGCGCACTACACTCTCAGCCGTATCAATTGTTATCGTGTGGTGTGTTGTACGTGCAACGTGCTCATCACGCACCGCGCATTAACTAAATAAAAACAACAGCGCAAACATGACGTAAGCGCGCAGATCCAGCGGCTGGAAAGTTAGTTTTGAACTGATTCGCAAACCGGAGTGAATACTTACTCGAAATGATCGACGAAGAAATCGCCGAACGAACGCCCATTACTATGCGCGGTGCTGTTAATCGGGCGCGCGCGACGAGTGCAACGCCGATATATTCGAATGTGCGACACGCGCGCGCGACACACGCACACGGCCTCCTCCTGCCTATAAAACTGAGCGCGAAGCACGAACGATGCGACGATTCGCCGGCCGCAGCCTAACTGCGCTCGAATAACAAATGCCGCGCGCGCGTCGTCTTCCGTCTCGAAACTCTCTCGAGCGCGCGCGCGCAGGCTCACACATAGAAATGCATGCGGCAAGGGGCGCTATCAATTATATTATCAGAGCGCGCTGCGCATCTATTCGTTAGTGATATCCATCACTACTTGCATGCATTTTTTTTTCTGGCATTTCCTTTGCGCGGCGCAACTAGTTTTGTGTGTACCTGCACCTTGCGTTCGTTTTTGCGCGCTGCAAATTCGGCCGCGTCTCAAGGTTCTGCACGCGGCGGACGCGCGCGCTTTGTGCCTAAATAACGCGCAACCAGCACGCAGGCAGGCAAAGCGAATGAACGAGCGAACGAATGAGCTAAATGCTGCCGAAGCGCTCATCGAAGGCAGCGGAATGCGCGTCAATAAACAAGCAAACGGCACAACACGCCACGTCCGCGCGGAATAAATTTTTTTCAATAATCCGATATAATCGGTGTCAACACAGCGCGCGCACCTTTTGCAATCTTCTCTCAATAATGCGGAACAGGTTCCTCGGTGTGTGCTCGCTCCCCTATAGCAGCAGCGCCCAGCAGCCGCACACCGCACCGGCACCGGCTGAAATTGCGGCAAAAGTCTGCGCCGCCGGTGCGCGCGTTACTTTTATCGGCGTGCTGAAAACTCGTCGCCGTCGTCGTCGTCGCTCTTTTGTTGTTGTTATTGCGCCTTCGAGCGGTGCGCGCGCGCGTTCTCGGTGCATTTCTCGCACGACGCACTTGCGTTCACAATTGGCGCACTTTTTATTACTCCGATTCGCTCGCAACAGCTGTGAGCGCGCGCGCGAGGAGGCCTTCGCCCCTCAATGACAAATGCGCAGCGCTGCTCCTCCTGTTGCATGCGTCTTCTTTCTTCGGCGAAGGCGCGCGCTGTCGGCGGAAAAGCCGCATGCATGTGCAATGAAATGGCGTACAGGCCGGCCGCGCGCGCGTTCCTCTGCAATGGTGCGGTGCGTCGCGCACACACGGACGCGCGCGTGCAAGGCGAGAAAATCTAACCAAAAAGCACACTCACTCACACGAGAGCGAGAGCGCGCGCACAGCCACCGCCAGCCAAAGATGCGAAAACATAGTTTGTGCACTTTGTTGGCGGCGGGTGAGCGCGCGCGCATTGTTCCAGCGCGGAACGCACCCGCATCACGCGGACGGCGGCCGTTTATAATATATGCGCGCAAAAACTATTCCAACAAAACTCGCGCGCGCCATCGGTCCGCAAAACTGCATGTGTGTAGTGTGTGTGTGTGTGTGCGGGTTGTTTTACCTTGGCGAAGAAAGTTTGCCTGGAGTTGTTGGCGGCGATCCGTGGCGAGGCGGTCCACGAGTTTGCACGCGGTTGCGACGAGCACTTTTCCGTCGTACGCGCAAACGAAAGCGAAACGCGTTGGCTAGGTCGTGCCAAACGGGCGGTAGATTTATCGTAGCGTGCGCGCCACTTCTCGCAAACGCCGGACGGCGACTGCCGATCGAGGCAACGAGCACGAACTGCGAACGCTGCGGAGCGCGCAAATAGATAGCCAGCGCACCAGCAACACCAGCGCTAAACTGCGCCCCGCTAACCGCCTCGAATTGTTCCACGGACTGAAGGACGTGCGAGAATCACATTGGGGTTGCTTGCTTGCTTGCCTGCTTACTTACTTGCTGCGCATTGCAACTTTCATCCAGCACACTCTTCCACACGCAATGCGCGCCGAGCGGTTTATCATTGGACACCTTGTTTACGATAATATTCCGGTGTTTGTTGTGTTAACTATGATTTATGAACATTCAAACAATTAACTAAACATTTTTTTTGCACAGTCAGCTTAATGTGTATTTGACTCAACTTCTAAAACTTACAATGAAGATGAAATGTGGAGCACCATCGACCGTGAATTAATCTCTCAAACTTCAACAGCGCAATTACAGTGGAAACTTCAAGGGAGTTATATTGTTGATGACAAAACGAACAATTGCGTGAATTTAATTGTTGCATAATATTGCAATCTGCCATAGGTGATAAATTTGAAGTATGGAAAGCAGGAGACGATTGAATAAAAAGCCGCACTATTTGTTTTAAAATTATACAAATTATTTTCTGTAAAATTAAACAAATTAAATTATGATAAAGTGATATTGTTTATGAATTCGCAGTTTGAAAATAGTTTAAAAAGTAATGAAGTAGCTAGTGACATCTTTAATACGCATCAGTGCTGCCACTAGCGTTTAGCGCTTCCAATAAGTTTTGGCGCACTTTTAGTTTAACCTTGAAGTGATTCGTGAAATTTCGTATTGTTTTATAGTCAAGGTGTGTAATAAGCACTTGTTAATCGCATCCTACTTTATTTTACACCACATACAAGCATTTCACTAGAATATTACTAATAAATCAGTAATGCATAGTTAAATCTGTTTCGGCATCGACCTACGTAACCTGTCACTACAGTAGCGTCCAATGCGATAAATACCGAATAAAACTAAATAACAAATAACAATCTTCATCATCACTGCTTAATATAAACAATATAAATAGCATTTAACTCATGAAAGACTGAAAATTCATAATCAATAACGTTTTCTAATAGTTTCAAATCGTAGTAGTAGTAGTACCATCATGAGATCAACTGATCACCCTACACGGTGTTGATTATTATTACATCATTCCAGATAATAATGAAATATCCTTGCTTTAAAATTACGTTTCACATCTCTTTACATATTTGCATCATCATGTACAATTATATTTGGCTATTTCATAATTCTTCTTTTCAATTTGTGTTAATATAGTATTTACCATATAATATTATAACCGATAACATGCGAATATCTTTTTACACATAATTTAGAACATGCATCAGTATTGCTTGTAATTATTGGTTATCCATGATTATAATTTGTATCTGCTTGTAATTAGCTAATTTTCCTTTATTGTTTCAGTTCATGAAGAAGTGGTCAAATGTGGATATGTTTCTGCAAATTTCCATCAAATAAGTTGCCTGCCAATAACCTTTTGCTAATCGCTTAATCGCATAATTATCCGTCACTTGAGTGACTTAAGGTACTCGCTGCTGAATCACATTTGAAATAATTCAATACAATTTCGTCTAAGACGTCTAATTAATTAATTTATGATAACAAGAACATTGCAAATGCACAATTGGTTTCGTTTCACAATTCATCATCTTCATATACGTTCTATGAAAATCCAATGCGTTTGCGAATCACTTTGCGGGATTACTCGAGTTGCGCGCAGTTTAACAATCCTGCGTGTAACGCAATAAACGCATCACGTAATAACTTTAACGTGCTCAACACTTGTTTTTCAAACTACACTTAGGAATGACATTTGAAATGAATAGCGGCGTTTCAGCCCTTGCTAATTCAACTTGCGTGAGTTGGCGCAGAGCCAAGAACAATCAGGGGCGGTTTTTCCTCAACGCCAGATGAAAACATTCACAACCGGCACGCATATGACTTATGGTTTCTCGTAGACTTTGAACGGGTGCAGCAAAACATTCAATCGTTTTTGTCTCTGCGCGCTAGAATCTAATTGCTTTAAATAATTGCATATTGACTTATATTGACCACATATTGCCGCATGTTTTATGTTTCATCTTGTTATATAAGATAGACAATAGGATAGAGATAGATTATATATATATATTCTCGTTGAGGGTGTTTGTATATTTACGGTGTAGTACGGACCAGGACAACAACAATCAGAGCGCACAGGATGCGCTCAACTAATGAATAACTCAATCACCGACGAGGTGATGAAGAGAGAAGAGATTAAGGTTAAATACATGGAGAAGTGTACTTTCGTGTGTTTGTGTATTGTTGTTTAATAGAGATCGTCGAAGACGACGGGTGTTAAGCGGCTGTGTCTGCGTGCGGCCCGCCGGCCGCCCCTACGGCCACACCTTGAATGTTTAATCTAGCAAACCCCTGAATCTAGACTGCCATCCTCCTCCAACTTGCTGAGCAGTTTGATCACCTTGTGGCTCTCGCTTTGTTTCGCCATATCAATGATTGCCAACAGCTTCTTAACCCCCACGAATATTCTGGAATGAAATTTGATTAATAAATAACTTTGAAGTTTTTGAGGTTAGAAGAAAAATGTACCGTTTCCCTTGTATTTTCTTGGCGATTTGCGAAAGTTCCTGCTTGTTGAACACTTCTGAGCTCTCTAGGATAGCCATCACTTGTTCGGCCTTATTCAAGTTGGGTACATGCAAAATTCCCGTAAATGCAGAAAGCATTTCCATATCTTCAAGCACCTGTCGACGGCTGCTTGTGCAGAGAACGAGCAATTTCTTGCCGGGTGGCGGTTCCTTCTTGAGAAGTACAAGCAATGCTTGTAATGTTAAATTGGAATATCGTGGACCAATCGGGCCGTAATCCAGAAGACGTTCAATGTTATCAACCAGAATGCAACTGATTGTTGATCTATAAGCATCGTCGAAGACCTTGCGCAAATGTAGACATTTCGCTGTTTCTGTATAGCCGACCATCTCGTCTGGAGAGCATACTTTGACGAATGGATAGTCAGAGTTCTTTGCCAATTGCGCAGCAAGCGCTGTTTTGCCAGAGTTCGGCGGTCCTTCTAGAAGAACGGATACCAAACCAGCTGTGTCGGGATCTCTTGCCTGTTGAATGTAAAGCATGCCATCTTCCAAAATACTTTGCACAGGTCGACCCCAATTAACAATTCCACGAGCGAGGCATTGGTTAAGGATTTCTTGCGCAGTGCCGAATGCTGGTTTAATATCATGTTCGAGGGCGTGTAAGAAATCGGAGCGAGTTACATTCAATTTCTCAATCGCTTCGGGATCAACTTCCACTTTGCTTGATGCTTTGATCAATCGGTTCATTGCAGTTGACTGTGCTGCGCGAACTAAACCTTCAATCTCAGCACCGGAGAAATTCTTAGTTAATACTGCCAATTCCTAAAACAAATTATTAGTGATTTGGCATATTTTCATGTAGTGAATGGGTTACTTTATTATCAACGTCGGGATTAATCTTCTTGAATGACCTCATTCGTGAAGTATGAATATTTAAAATCTGAAAGCGGCCATCCTCATTCGGCAAGCTAATTTCCACCTGTACTTCCAATCGACCCGGACGCAGCAAAGCCTCATCAATCATGTCTCTCCTGTTGGTCATGCCAATGACTAGGATATTATTCAGTTGTTCAACGCCATCGATCTTTGACAATAATTGATTAACAACAGTATCGTGCACTCCAGTGTTGCCAGCAACAGAACCACGCTGTTTGCAAATTGCATCAATTTCATCGAAGATGATTATATGCAATCCACTGTTAGCTCCAGCTTTCTTTTGCTCTTCCTCAGCATCTTCGAACAATCGACGAACGTTGGCTTCAGATTCACCAACATATTTGTCTAAGATTTGCGGACCATTGACGATTTTCGGTTCGCGAGCGTTTAACATTTTGCCAATTTGTCGAGCCATTAATGTTTTACCCGTACCGGGCGGACCGAAAAGTAAAATACCTTTGACGTGTTTACAACCTGTAAACAACATGAAAGTTTAATATGGAAATCAATGAATTTGGGTGAGTGTTTACCTAGTTGTTCAACAATTTCAGGTGGGAAAACACGCGAGGCAAATGCTCGTCGGAAGATTGCATTGAATTGGTCGTCTAAACCACCAATACCCATCTTTTGGAAGTTCCAGTCGGGATTGATTATGGATTGCCGTGGTTGTACTCTGGAATTAACTCAATTAGAAACGGGTATTGATTTTGGGTTTATTCGCGTACCCTTTTGCTTTGCCAGTCAAGTTCAAAGATGAATTCTCAGCCTTCTCAAATTGCACAATAGAGTTTGGAAGCAGTCTTCCTAATTTAACCTTTACAGGTTTTGCACTTTGCCCTCTTTTAATGGCATCCAGATCAGCAGCTTCACAATCTTTCACAATCAATGATAGCATTTTCTTATTCTGGAAGCTAAATGCCAATTGCTGGCCCACTGTGAATGCTTGGTTGGAGAATTGATGGATAAACTCCTGCGCCATTTGATCAGAGTCATAAGGTTCTTGAGTGGTTCTACAAGTTAACATAGATAATGTTGAAATTACAAGAAATTAAGGAGAAACTTACATTTTCTTTATCAAGAAATCAGCTTCCACGATAATTGCAGACAGGCATTCATTGTTGTTGAAATTGAATGGCCTGATTTCAATATCTTGGTTAAGGGATAACACTGCCCATTTCCTCTGGGGCAAACTGAAGCCCACAGAACCATTTGGGACCTCAGGGTGTGCCTTGATAGAGAAGATGAACCTCTGGTTAGCTCCAGTGTGCACTTCAATATGCCTAAAACACGCGTAAATTGGAAATGATTAATGATAAAATTCCAGCACAATTGCAGCAAACTTACTTCACATCATCTGGAAAGTCACCTGGATTAACAATTGCACAATTTGTTAGTGACAACTCATCAGTAGGACATTTGGATGCTTTGAAATTCTACAAAGACAATTAACAGTAGTTTCGATTGTCATGGCGAAATATTATTTAAAAGCTGATTCATACCATGATTGCTGTTGATGTGGATTCCTGCTTGGACTAACACAAGTGTTTATTGTTTTGCTGCAATGCAGCAGCAGGCTGGTTGGTCAGGAATCGCCTTGAACAGCAACTGCTGACTGAACTGGCAGAAAGCGCACGACCAGAAGGGAAATCAATACTCAATGTACTTGGAAAACTCGTTGTGGATGTACCTTTCCAGTGTTTCTGGACCGCAATTCTATTTGGTTGGGCCACTTGGCGATCTTTCATGTTTACAACCGAGAATGTAACATTACTTTGTAGATGGCGCAATGTGTATGAAAAGTTGGTGAAAAGTTTGGAAAGTGAAAATTCAAAAAGGAAACCATTATTATGAAAAGTAAAGTTAAGATTGGACCTTTTTTTGTGGATATGTATTTGTATTACACTCAAATTTGGTGGATAATTATTGGAAAATAAGGGTGATTAATTGCTTTGAAAAATTTTTTTAGGGTTAGCAATTCAGTTTTTTGCTGAATAAAATTGTAACATCTTGAGAATCAATAGCAGCGACGTTTTCGACTTCGACCTGATGGCCTTAATTGTCGTCGTTAAGTTGATTAAATCTAGATCGTCGTCGTGCGGCGAAACCTTCCAATCAATCATTCCTCCCTGGATGTCTTTAGCGTCCTGCTCTTCAGCATTGTAGGTACTTAGTTACAGATTACGCCGTTTTGACGGGCTGCATAATGTTATTGAACATCGGTGAGATCTTCCTTCTAATCGGATTAAAATAATATGCGTTAGCAGTTTGTACCAAATATCAAACTTGACATTTCCGCTCTCTGAAGCAATCAGACATCTTCATTATTCACTCAATTACTTAACACAATTCGATGGAAAAGATTAGATGGTATTATTTTTAAATCAAAGATTTTATTTAGCAATTTACATGTGGGAGCAATAAACACAAATCCCAGTTAAATTTTCGCCCGTTTCAACAGTGAAATTTGTCGATTTATTCTATCGTATAACTTTTTCGATTCGTATGTCGAGCTGTAAATTTAACTCATAAACCTGGAACGCTTTGAACACTTTGTTGGGGAAATCTCATTCGATGCAGTGATTGGCCATCAATTCAACAAACAAACGGCATGTGCCAAATGCACTGGATATATTTCTTTGAGAGTTGGGCTTTTTTTGCATCGTGTCTTATTCATATTTTTGATATCGCAAACACGAGCGTCCCAGCAGTTTGGTTTTATGGCACTGTGCAACACAATTGCACAGCAATTCGGAATGAAGTCGGAAAAATTGCACGAGCGCATTGGGAACAATTAACCGCGTTGGCCCCCGTAAACCGCAAATGGCATTCGGCCGCGTGTAATTTTAACGTATCTTATTTTTTATCAACGATAACAATAATTCTTACCAACGAAGAAATGTTGCACAAAGAGGTTAAATTGAATTTGTAGGGAATGCACTAATGTGCAATGAAATTTTGTCGTTTTGTTAAGCAAATTTTAGTTTATTTTTAATGGTTGATTGCAATTATAACCTAAAATTGGTAATACTATTAATAATTCATCTCCCTGGGATTTTGGAGGGTAAAATAATCTGTATGAGATTGAAGTTTTCTAATTAGATTATTTTAATCATTTTATACTTGTGATAAATTCAATTTTAAACACGAAGATCTTGTTAAAGATCTCTAACCATGGTAATCTTTTGGCTGAGTTGATTAAGTTTGAGGTTAGAATGTTGCTAAATTACTGGATGTGCTCTTTTTCAATCGGGTCGTATTTATCACTACCGATTACTTTGTATTAATTATTAATTGAAGATAATGCAGATTTCTGCTGGAAGAAATACAAATTAATTCACTTTAAGTGAGTGACAAATATAATTTGAAATAAAAGATGCACAAATCGATTAGATTGAAGTTGTTAATAATTCATTTATATGTAATAGGATTTTGAGGTTATACAAATTGGAATGTTCCTCAAATACTAGTTTTTAGTTTTTTTTTTTCACTATCAAATCCCCAATGGTCATTTTTGTCACTATCAAATCCCCAATGGTCTAAAAATGATTAAATTGTTTAATTATTTACTATTTCGGCCCTGACTGTGCTTGTATGAGGTTACTATGAATTTCGGCTGGAAGAAAAACAAATTATTTTACTTTGAGTGAGTGACAATAATAATTTCCCTGAGAAGTTGCACAAATACGTTAAATTAAATAAATTAAATTTGTTAGGAATGCACAAGTATGCAATGGAATTTCAAGGTTAGAATATCTCTGAAATACTGGTTGAGCTTTTAGTTAAAGTTAATTTTATTACTATCGAATCCTCAATAGTCTACAAATGTTAAAATTGTT
>JARJDV010006581.1:0-29426 GCA_030264675.1 Anaulacaspis nigra | reverse complement strand
GCACGACGCGTCGTGACGTAGGCGACGTACGTGAAGAAAAACTGGACGTTTTTTGTGTCTTGCTTGACGATAATTTTAATTGATGATAATAAATTTAGAAAAGCGCGCGCTGTGCAATGAACGAACATAGATAACTAATTGAGACATTGAATTATATAAATTGCGCGTGCGGCCCGCTCACAACTCGACTGCGACTCATTCACCATCGCTAATTGCGCGCTACGGAAAGTCCAATTGTGATAATTCAATGTAACTCTCTCGTCGTCGTCGTCGTGAAAATTGCAATACAACTGCGCCTTGCTCAGAATTCAGCAACGCGCGCGTATCTTCGTTTTGTTGTTCAATCTAATGAAGTGTGAATTTACGGCCGTGCACACACCGCCTAATATGCAATTTTAATTAATGACTTGCTGCGAATACTAATTAAAAGCGCTGAGGGGCAGGCGTAACGTGTAAGTTGACGAAATTTGATCACTTGAGAAAAAGAATTGTACTACGTTGTTTTCTTTTCTTTGCTTCGTTCGCGATGCGCAAATTGAACTCGGGGATGCCATTTAAATGAAGTCGAAACTAACTGAAATGGAAGCTAATGTAGCGTCGGGGGCGGCGCAAGCTAATAAGGAATTACTTAAAAACGAAGTTAATTGCACACCGGATGGTCGAAGTGTTTTAATTATAAGCAGCAAACGCGGCGGTGGCGGCGGTAGCAGCGTTACGCCGACTGCCGTGAAGATGCGCGGCAAGCAGCAGCACCTTATGATGTTTGGAATCGCGGGGGTGGTTCTCGTGCGCGCCGCTGCTCCCTTTCCATTCCCCGGTCGTGTGTTGCTCTTTGTTACACTCGCAGTTGAAATTTAATTAGAGTTTACTCTCGTCCGAAAGTTGATGGTGTGTGTGTGTTGGTGCGTGGATGGCGAGCAAGCACCTAATTTCAGGCGTGCATAAATCTGAACCGGGACAATGCACTCCTCGCACTCCCCCGGCGCAAATTTTTATTTGCTCATTAACAGAATTTGAGGTCAACTAACTTTTAATGTTTACATTCGCACACGCATTGTTTATATTTCATTCAGCATTTTGCAGAGCGCATTCTCAACTTCCGTTAAATGCGCATCGGTTTTCGGTTCGCTATTGTGATAATTAAAGTGATTAATTAGTCGTCTTGAAACCGAAGTAAACAAAAGTTGGTTGCTTGGCTGGATGGTTGGCATTCGAGTGGCGGCGATGGTGGTGTTAGTGGTGGCTTTTTCATACACTCCCCATGTTTTTCCGTGAAAGCGCCGCACGCTAATTAAATATTTATGTTGCTTTACTATACATCGTACGCGATGCCATTGACCATTCCGTGTGGCGGCGGCGGCGGAGCCATAGAATTTCCATTTCGTTTTTGTGCGCTATCTACCCACCCACCTATATTGCTGCCTTTCTTCGCGCTCGTATTCACCACTCGGCGTTATTTTTTTCATTTTACTTCAATACTACGCGCACTATCTGCAAAGCGCGCGGCGAACTCGTTGGGCTGTTCAGCATTCAATTAGTTTAGTTATCGTGTCGTTAGATATGCGAAAGTATGCGTTTGTGTCTGTGCTGTTGTAGGTAGGCTTGAAGCAACAAACTCTTTATGAATAACGCACACTCAAACACGAGTAGATTTAGTTTGTGCATGAATGCGAAATCAGTAACGGTTTGGTGTGTGGTGTGCACGGGTGCGACGAAGGTACAATTTGTACACGCGCGCGCGAGTTGTGAAGGAAAATCGATTCGTAGCCTTGAAACATTGCATTAGTTTTTCCGACCTCGCCAACTGCACGCCACGTCACTACACATGCTGCAATTTAGCTCTTCGACCTTTCCCCCGCGTTTTTCTTCTCTACCCTCCCTCCCTGCCTGCCTACTCTGCCGAATTTTTGCTTTCTATAAACAATCACCGCCAACCGCATAAGAAAGTGAAAAGGAAATTGGCCTCATTGCGCTTTTCATTGTTTCGACTAATTAACCATAAAAGGAAGTGCACTTCTATTATGGCAAACCAATACACATCCGCGCATTGTACATCTTTTTCTTTTTCGTGGTATTTCTTTTGATATCTCATTTCGTTTTTTGTTATCTGTTTATAGCGCAATTCAATTTCAATGTTCATAATCAAGTGCACTCGATGCACAAAACATGAATGCATAACTTTTTACATTTTACATCATCCATGTACTAAGTGTTTTGATCGCACTTAGGCAGTTGTTGTTAGAGGAAATTTTATGCTATTGAATTAAATCCGAGAGGCAAATGTGAGACTGTGCATTGCTGAATAGGTCTGAAGATCACACACTCGGTCTTTGAATTGTTAAGCTAATCAGTAGAATTGACCGGAAGCGCATTTAGATACAGCGAGGCAGGCAGATGATAGATCAGGACCTTCCGCACTTGAACGCGCTGAGCATACAAGTGCCAGACAGCGCCGGACGATATTCGGTTACATGACATTATGACATTTACAATGAGCCAGACAGACGGACGAATGCGAGCACAGCGCATATGCGCGTACAATTTCAGTGCATACCTCAAATTGTAAGATTGGAGATGCGCGCATTCAAGCAACAATGCAAATTGACACTGAATACAATTATTTCCGGTGGGTGTCTTTTCTCATGTTTATTTACCGCAAGATTGCCACTTTGTTTTTATTGATGGATAATTGACAATTCTTTGATGAAAATCACAAGCAATTTGTGATTAATTAGCGACCTAAAAATAAATAGATTTAGACTGTCCTTATCTGCGTTTATTAATTACGAATCAACTTTGTTGACATTTGAATATAATTTATCAACAATTTATCTACCACTACTCATGAATTAATTAAAATAAAATTCATGTTGTTGTTGGTTGGTTAGAAATTATTCAGAAATAGTTACAACTCGAGCCATGGATGCTAATTTAGTTTCATCGGTGAGATGACCAACTGTATGATATAATAAGTTGGCGGAGTGCATTCCGTATTGTTGCTTGCCGCGAGACGTGGCGCTTTTGTGCAATTTACATGAATACATCAGTCACTTTGCGCACATATTTTTGCATATGACGATATATGACATGAACGAGAGTGGTTACCTCGAAACTTGCGCGCGCGCCTTTGTTCGTCGTGTTTGGTATGCGCGCACTGGCGTTTACGAACAAACAAGCAAAATTCCAATGGCAATTTTTTAATTTTCTTTTGCATAATGAAAGTGTATTTATCGACGGAACGCAAATACACACACACAGACTGTGCACTGCCGCAGCGAGCAAGAAGAACGAACGCGCAAAGCTTTAATGTGTGCTAATGGTAACTGAAATAGCAAATCGCATTGGCAGCGATGCATTAAGCGAGAGTACACTAACGTGAGGATGTCACCCATAACCGGATGATGCTCCACTTCCGGTGGATGTTTTCATTCATTCCGCGGAATGTCGTTCAGCGTGTACTGCCCAATGGAATAATGACATTGCAAGTCTGCACGCGTATCAAAGTTTCAGGCTGAAAGAAAAAAAACGAGAGGCAAAAATCTATGCGGAATATTTTTTGCAGAAGAGACGATGGACATTCAGACCCCACAAAATGCCAAGGTTATAAGCACACTTGTCGTTTTTTTGGAATAAGCATTTTTTGCAGATTTGCATAAAATTCACAAAAGCACGTTTCGTATAAGCAATCAACATGCACACCAGGTGCTTTAGAAAGACACAACATCATTACTTTTTATTGCGTTTTCCTAGTCCATTCAGCTGAATATAAGTGCTAAACATGCGTTTTTTTTTACTACGAGTATCACAATAAGTTCTCGGGCCAAATAAACGCGTGTAAAGTAAGTTTGATTTAATGCTCATTGAATTGAAATTATTCGCAAATACACCTTACACACGTGAATTGCGGTGCAATCAGCATCAGCGTTGTCGTCGTGATCGTCGTCGATTATATTCAAATTTAGCACACGCGTTGAATTTGCATATTTAAATTAATTATCTCATTATGATCGCATTATGTGTATTTGTTTTACATGCGCGACTAACGCGCCTGTGACCTATGACAATCGGTCGTAATCTATCCGGGTGCGCGCACAGTTCGTAGATATTTTATGTTATGATAATTGATCAGCATGGCATGCTGGCTGGCGAATGGCTTCGTAACACATACTCACTCACTCTCTCTCGGTAGCCTATTGATTTTTACTCGTGCTATTTCCGCTTTGTTTTTCATTCGGTGGCCGCTGCACTTAATTGGGTCAAACTTGTTCGCAATTTACGCTAATCCGCGCGTCCATTGTGTCAGAAACATTTCCATATCCATTTTATTTCCTCATTATTATTATTCGACTTGCAAAGCAATTTATAAATTACAGGTCAAACTTGGCGGAGTCATTTTATTGAATTAAGCATACTTGTAACGCGAGTTTTAAGTAACGAATTTTCGATAATTGCTAGCGCATAGTACACTAGTGAGAATTTTATGTAAATTAAATGTTATAGAGAAAGAATGCGCATAAATAAAAGATAGTCATTAGTTGCTGGTGCAAACAGCAAGTTTTCTCTCTGGACGAAAGGCGACACACTCTTTGTCGTTATGGCCATTCGTTAAAACACGCAGAGACGCCACATACGTTCGTGTTTCTTTCATTTGCACTGCGCTGTGTTCTGTTGCTCTATTAATGTTCTGTGTGCCTGCTGTTGCCATCATCGCAGATGGCGGCGGCGAGTCGACTCGCCTTGCTTGTTCGCTCACTACGTCCCCTTCACGTCATAAAACCGCAACCACGCAATCAGCAGGAGCGCGCTGCACGCATATTTGTATTATGCATACGGCGAAGAGCAGGAAGAAGTAATACTATTACTATTTGCAGCATTACTTACTACTAGGCGATAGTAGGTAGTTCGTCATTGCACAGAAATAGCGCGCGCATATTATTTTACATCGTTGCAATGCATTGCGAATGTGACTGAATGAGTAAATACACCCACGCGTCGCGGTCGTCGTGGTCGTCGTGCACATTTCGAATTTTGCTCGTATAGAAACCACACACTGTTTGAAATTAAGCAAAAAACGTGTGTACATACATGTGCGCTTGCTCTCTTTTAATACAGACGTGTATTATATCTAAGACAGGGCCGAGTCATCTCTGGAAATAAATCACGCTCTCTCGTTTGTTTATTACGCACGAACAAATTGAGGATGCGAGTGTGCTTTTTATTATTTATTGTCGTAACCCATTTAAAAGGTTAAGTGTAATAACTTTACCAACATCAAATATTTATTCTATTAGTACGCAAACATTTGATAACACTCGATTACAATTAATTGTTTTATTTCCTATCTAAAGTCCGGTCTAACAGAGAATATGATTCATTCAATATTTAATCATCGATAACCAAGATAATTTATAATTATTAATGATGATAATCGAGGTGTATCTTAGATCTTGTGTTAAATTGTAATAGGGGTGATATCTATACGAAGTTCCACGGGGGAAAATGTAATCGAAATTGCTTAATGGAAAGCATTGGAAAGAAACATCAAAGACTTGGAAAATATCTGGCTTTTCGTGTATCTGAAAGAAATCCTCATGTATCTTAATAACTAATGCATAAATTACACACTCGAACGCAGAGTTGGGCATTTCATGTGTTATTGAGGCAGTCGATTTGAATTGGCAATTACATCATGTGCGACAAAGCATTTTCGGCTTTAGTTTTAATCCGTGCAATTAATTTATTTCGGTATTGAGTTGTGTGCGCTTCGTGCAAAGCGCAAACAATTGTCTGAGTGAAACCAAAGCGAAAAGTTGAAACATTCGTCGGCGTCCGAGAGATCAGCAGAATTGTACATGCAAAATGCGCGGCGCGCTTCACTTTGTCCCTCATTCCGCGCTTTGACTTTGTGCAAATCTGCGCGTACGGCACCGACTTCTCTAATCGAATAATACTTTAGTGATAATTCAAAGCTTCGCGGCCGAAGCGAGGGCACGATGTTATGATGATGCTGCTGCAAGCGTACACGAAAGTTGACTTATGCAGTTAGGCGCTCGTTTAATATTTCGTGCGTTTGTTATTAATTAAAACTTTTCCTTTGACATGTTCCACGCATTACACTCGTAACTTGTGAATACACATTGCGAATGTTGCATAATTATATGAGGACGACAAACAACAACAACATTTTTGCATTTGTACCTCTCGCGCGCGCGCGCGATTATTCGACGGGTTGTTTATGTGGAAGAACGGAAAAACTGTTGACGACGATGAAGACAATGCTTTTGGAGCACGATTTACAACTGTGTTGTTGTTCTTCGCGCGCGCGAGAACTGCGCCAAGTATAACGGTGCAAAACAACCGACGAGCGAGCCAACGAATTGAAGAAATGTGAGCAAAAACGAAAGGAAAAGTACGCGTTCAGGAAAATTCTTTATCACATGATAATTCAGTTCACGATTCCGGAAGACATTGAGGATAAATAGCTAAAATATCTTAAATTTTTTAGATTTAAGAATTATTTTGGTCTCATTTCACGTGGAGAAACTTTATAGCTGCATAGATTAGTTAAGGTAGAAGCAATAAAATTCCCTAGGTACAATAGGGAAGCAAGGAACAAAACATTCAGTTGCTGCCCTCTTTGCCACTAGCGAGCGCTCTTGCTTGTTGGTTGTATGCTTTTGATAAGCGTAAATGTATTTTATCGCAAAAATGATGTTACATACTCAGAAAACACACCGACCCAACCGTAATATCGGAGGCGGCAAACACTGTTTTTGTTTACTTTTATTGCGAGTCGGCAAGTGGGTAATTCCAAAAACTAAACACTCATTGATTTTCTACCTGATAAGGTGTGATAACATATTTTATACAAATATCATCTGTAACAGCGTAATTTTGCGTAGTTAATAGGTACACTTAGTATTATGTAAAATCCTGAAATTCTATTTGAAGTTTTATAACGAATTCTAGAAAGTGAAAATACGAATTTGAAATTTATTTTGCAAGTGTGATTTTTCGGATGATTCATTAACCATATATTTACTAACCGTATCTACAGTCAATTCCTGACATTGAAGGTTTTTATGAGCGATAGGACGAAACATTGGGAATTTTTCCAAACGGTGAATAACGCGTATTTCCACTTCCTGCACTATTGCGATATGCGCAACACCACGTAGAGATAGATAATGCGGGCGTTGAAAAAGTATTTTGCGTGGTAACTAACTAATCAGCAATAAAAATAATTTCGGGAAGAGGGAGGGAATGATGCGTGAGTGACAGACGACGAACGTCTGGCGAATGTTGCTTCGGCAGCCATCCGTCACATATGGATGTAATTTACGGGACGCACGCATTAAGGAGCAAATTAGGTCAATGATACCACTGTGGGTTGCTGTGCTACTCCTGCTGCTTCTGCTGTTCTTAGCCATTTTTGATACTCTATCCCGTCACTTTGTGTCGACGTTGCGCGTCTGTCATACGTGTCGTAAAAGTATCCGCTATTACGCGAAGGTACATTGTTTCTTCTTGGGAAAGGTAGTCGCCTGCTTGTTTTATGTCGCTTCTGTCCTCTCTGTTGCCGACCGACCGCCATAATGAAAGAGCAACTAAATGGACCAGTGTGTGCTGGTTTTGTTCTAGCGACGTCTCCGCTTTGGGATACATAAAAATATTACGCACTATAAAAAAGAAATAGGTCTAATACTAAGAAGTATTAAGGGTATTGGAATCATTTCTACAGGGTGATACGCAAACTCAATATATGTTTCAACGCGAAGTGAAATGAAATACGTGGTTTGGGGGTTCGTGCAACATTCGCTTAGTTTTAGGAGTATAAAAGTGTCGTAAAATTTGACTTAAGACAAATTCAAGGTGATCGTCAGAAAACTTTAATCATTGAATAGGCGTAAAACTTGCGTTATTTTTCTGGCCAACATCGACATTTTTCGGGGGATCGAAAAGCATATGGAAGGGAAAGTTGTCGATGAGTTGAGCAATCAAAAAAGTAATATAATTATGCTATGAAAAGCGCGGCAATGTTCGCTCCGAAATGCGCTCGTAAAACTGTGTTGAAGCGGCCATTAAGACGACACCAAAAACGTCGAGTGCCAATCGCGCCGAGTTAATTAATCGCAAGTTATATACACTTTCGCATTCCCCAAAGCAGCAGCCGCGGCGGCGGCGACGGTGGAGAAGGCGGAATAGCATGCCAGAAAATAAGGGATGCATGGGGTGCGCTCTCAGGGTGAAGATTGCTGCACTCACCCCCCCGCGTGAATGTGTGCGTCATTGTCGCAGGCCACCCCCTACATTGCGAATTTTACGAGCCGTCGAACAGTTGGAATCGTCACCGAATGTCCATAAATATTTGTTGACAAATCCGCCATTTTATTCGGGGTTATTTTCCGGTGCATGAATATTTTTTCGCAATTAATTAAGGCTTGCGTAACGCAGCTCTTTGAAAAGAGAGTTATTTTTAGCCATTAATTAACATTTACGAATTGATAAAATTAATTATAAATTGGTAATTAAAAATCTAATTACTTTCGTGGAAATATCAACATATTAAATGTATAATAATGAAATTGATTTGATCGCTGATTGATTTGTAATAATTTAATATGAATTTTCATATCGCTCGAAATTAGATTGCGTTTGATATTCCATAATATTTATAATTGCAATTTCAATTGCAATTGCAATCACGGTCGAGTATTTTCCAGCGGCTGCTGAATGCATTGCATTGCATTTTGTAAAGTGTAATCATTTAAATGCAACTTTAGAACGGCGTATGCGCGCATATTTGGTAACGAGATTATCGATGCATTCGCGAATAAAAATCGCGTCGAATTTGCAAACAACAAGAGCAGCGGGCGCATCCCGTATTCGCATGTAACATGCGAAATAATAGAGTGTTATTGCATTTTCTACGCAAATTCAATACGCGTGTAGCATTCGAAAACTCCATACCGTATAAAAATAACAATAAACTCTAATTTAACTCTACGTTTCGCTGAATGCACTCAATTTCATTTATAACGACGTGAAAAATTTGCAAATTGCAATCGAGTTCATTATTTACATGTCAAAAGATTAAGTTGTCGTGGAGTGGGTTAAATGCAAACTATTTTTTCATTAATTCAAATTTGAGCATGTTTCTAATTATTTAACAATTAAAAACTAAACAAAAGAAGTTGAAGTATTAATAAGATGTAAGTGTATGTATAAGATAGTATATGCTAATTTATGTTTGATAGAAAGTTCAGAACTTAAATGAAAGTTATTTATTGCCATTAGTGTCACTATACTGTGGCATCATTAGCTGATCAATCCCATTTAACAAACAAACAGCATTCTCTAGCATGAACTTGTCACGTGTTACAATATTTTCGTGTGGCAATATATACTGCTTTTGCCTTATATGTACTGTTTGATAATTCAGCGGAGATTATTGATTCATAGTGAAATATAATTAATGCTTTATGGGAGTCAGCAAAAATATAACGAAAACATAATATTTCCCTAGAAATTACAGCTCAGAGATGGTACACAAAACTCGCCGCTCTTATTATTTCTGATGCTTCTGTACTAATTGCTCGAAATCGAATAATTTCTTATTTACTTCCTGATATATATGTAAAATCCAAATCCTGATATATATGTTTTATATTTAGTACAGCTGACAATATTACAGATATTAATGCAATTGCCCTCTTACATTATATTAAATGAAATATTTATTCCCAAGCCACAACAGATATAATAATTTTTACTAATGCGGCGCTATTCAAATAGGTTATTGCAACTGAAATTACGTTGTCGCCAAAGGCAAACAAATGAGCTCAAAAATATGTAGAACGTAGGAAGTTTAGGTGTTTAACATTTCTGTTTACGATTAGTTTAATTTCTTTTTAAAAAGATGCACTCATAATTGTATTTATGTTGATGATTAAGTAACAGCAATTAATCACACAACACACTGCAAGACATTACGAAAGCGTTTGTATAGCGGTAAAGCCATAAAAACATTAACGACGTCAAGGTCAAACTCTTAATTCTTTTATTTTCGTTTTTTAAATTACATGTTAAGTCATCGGCAGCAGCCGAGCGCGCGAGCGCGAACGCAAGCACTTGAACGCTTGTTGCATTTTCGGTATGCGTAAACAGCAAACAATCAATTTGTTAATGCATTAAGTATGTCAGCGCAGCAGAGCACCACCAGTCGCGATTGCAACACTGCTGCCGCCAAATGCGTATTGTTCGTGTCGCGCATTAGTTTTGGTTTGATTTGCCATTTTGTTTTATGTAGGTATACAACATTATTGCGCGATTGTTTTGATGAATGCATCGCTCACAGATTTTTTCGTCGTCGATTTGTCATGCCCAATCGACACGGCTAATTGAAATGCGTATTACAATTATAGATATCACGTGGGTGTTGTTGAAGAATATAACGAGATAATAAATAAAATAAATTGATTATTGTTTATCAATAAATGAAGATGTTATTGTTCCGCGAATGAACAAGTATTGTGCAAGTTTTGTATTGTTCTATTTTTAGCTGAGTCGGTTTTTATTTTTAATCTGACACTTTTATAGGTCATAATTTCATATTTTAATTCAATAATAGCGCAATTAAATCTTACTTAATTTAACAGTGATTTCTCGCATTATAAATTATATCCGCAGACACGAGTTATAAATTAAATTAAATTTAATAGGTTGGTAATGATAAAAATGTTTTGGTTACATCCTGTATAATCCGGAAAGAAAATAGAAAAGCCGGATGTGTAAAAAAGTCAAAGATTTCCCATTCACATAGTTTATCCTTTATTTTACCGAGTGAAAAACTAAACTCCCAGATGACTTCCACGTTTTATTCTGTGCTATAGATAGATAGAGTGTTGAATCGATTTTTATATAGACTTTGAACATCTGAAAAATATTTGGCCCGCTTTTTATTTCGGGCTTGTCATCTTTCACTTTGAGCATGCTCTTTAATTAATTAACTAGCAGTTTTAATTGTTTAACGACGTTCAACGATGTCATTTACGAATGGTAGCACTGGGAAAACATCTTCATCGCTCCGCATTAATATAAGAAATAAAAATTACAACCTACATACGCGCAGGCTACGCTGCAACTACTTTCCACTTACATACAGAAGCAGTGGTAATAAAAATAATAAATGTTATCCACTTGAGAATGGCCTGAGAGAGAATCTTCTCCGCTGTATCATTGCGCATCGGCGGATTGAGTTCACAACGAACCCGAACGCTGCTTGCTTGCTTTCTTGCTGCTCGGATGGCACTCTCAGCTCTCAATGCGAGCGCAAACGTAGAGTACTTACAGTGTGACTGTTTGTATCATTTCTTCTCTCTATTATTTTTTCCTCGTCGCATTCCCGTCGTGCCGCGTTGAATTATAAATCGGTAGCGCAGCATATGTTTAATATCAAGCGCGTATTCAATTTGAGCGAATTATGCATGTGGAAGGAGAATGTGAGGCGTTGAACAAGTACGAATTCTTATAATAAGAGCAAGTAGAAGAGGCGGCGGCAGCAGTAGTAGAAGAAAGGACGTTCTTGACATTCTTCATTCATAATTCACTCGATGCGGAAAGTCGTCAATGTCGTTTTTTATTTCAAATTGCAATCAAATTTTGCACTTAAATTTATAAGGAAATAATCACCACGATCATTTTAAAATTAAGTACAACGGTTGTTTAACTGAAAGTAAAATTAAATTTAATGACTTGAATTATTTGAAAGAAAATGAAATGACTGACCACTTAGTTCGAAAAAGTTTATTATTATTAATTGCTAGGAATATTTAGGTGACTCATTCTGAAGTATTAGACAAGTCTAGTAATTTAGATGCACGCAAATTCAAGTAAGTATTAAGTGGCATTAAATTTTTAGCTTTATGAGGAATGTCGTTAATAACACTCAGATGAAATTTAGTGAACAAATTAGCTAGGTTAGCAAGGAAACTTTGAAGGTACAATGGAAAATTTGAGAAAATGCTGAGAATTAAATATTTCGACAATATTCGAATGCGATAAGTCGTCGTGGGTATGATGGATTCGGAGAAGACATCGTAAGTGAATAAATGCGCGCGTAGTGTGCGTGTTTCGTGCATGGGGCCTTTATTTATGATAGTTAATGCCGTCGTTAAAATGTCCGGAGTTGGGCACATTGATCGCTATTTGATGACGTCGTTTGATTCCCACTCTACTGCGTGAACGCGTACTCTATGCGTTTCACTAACGACGACTCGCTTCCCCGGATTATATTATAACGTGTGTGTGCGTATGTAGCCATTCGCTGGAATGAGCGCGCTATGCCTTATGCTAAGCAAATACCGAATGCATTTTACTTGCTTGCTTACTTTCATGCGGCGTTCACGCATTAGCGTGTTTACAATACGACTAATACTTATATTTATGATTAGACTACTTAAATTCGTTGTGCGCGCGCGCTCCTCTTTTTAAGCTTGGCCAACTAATATGGTAAATCAATAAGAAACGCGATGAAATGTTGTTGCTGTTTAGACGTGCGCGCCAATATTGACATGAATTATTATCAATAACGATCCACGACAAGAAGAATGATTGGTTTGATTTGCGAGTTGTTGCGAGGACGATGCCGATGAAGAAATGCGAAATGCGCAAATATTATTTACTACTACGACGACGACGACTACTCGGCTGAGCTTGCTCGCAGAATTTTGCAAGTTCACCAAGTGCGTGCTGATTCGCGCTTTGTCTAGTCTTCTTCGCATGAGCGCTCAAGGATTGATGCTCCGGCAATATTTATGTTATTATAGCGAAACGCGCGCATTTCCCATATAACGTTCAATGCTCTTCTCTGCTCCTCTCTGCTCTCTTGAATTCAATTCGAGTGAGCTGTGTCAGTCATTCGGTCTCTGGGTCGACCGACAGGCACCAAGCAAGCAAGCAGCACAGGCGAAGCGCCTCTCCTCATGTATATATTTTCTCTCAGTTTTATCGATTTCGTGTAACGCGTGTTTCCCCCTTTTATGTCTTTCAACGTCTTCGTGTTTTTATGCGCTGCTCTTTGTTCCGTTTATAAATAAGACAAGCTTTCAATCAAACAACGGCTATAAATAATTGGAAAATCATTTCACAATTTATTATATATTCCTCGGATTTAACGTGTTAAAAGTATTTATGGAATTTAAGTATTTGGCAATTACGAACGGGTTAAATAACATTGCCGCAGATAAGATAAATAATGCACTTATGTTACCCGCATAATTTTCCATCAATTACAAATAATTACATACGGCGCGGCGGTTTCAATGTAAAACTCGAAATTATCTCGCAACTAATCGCTCATTCATTTTTCCGTCCGACGCAAATTCCACCTTTCCGACTAAATACACGCTTGACTTAGTCATTAGACGTATTTGTCCACGCATTACGTCTCTCCTTATCTCTCGATATTTACAATCGCACAATATTTGCTCAATGGCTTTTCGCGTAATTGATAGCTGAGAATGACTTTGAGCACCGACGTTCTTTGAGTGAGCCGCGATTACCTTTTTGAGTTTTTTCTCGATTTCGCAACTCCCCGCTTGAAGTGTAATCCAACTTTGCGTCGAGTTGGACGCGGAAAGAAGTAAAAATGGTGGCGAATTTATCAAAGGTGCGTTTGCGTATGAAGGTTAAGACGATTAAAAAGTTGCGACAAAAAATGCTTTGCTTCTTCATCGTTCATTAGGACGAGAGCAACAAGCAAAACACGAGACACGGCACACACACTATCGGCGGAAAGGCAAAAAGCGACAAAGGGGCGGCCGCGCCACTGTTTGGCGGTTGCGCGCAAAGGGAGAAGAGAAAAAATTTGAATGGAATGAAAACATGCGGAGAGGGATGCAAGAAGTGGGAATGTGAAAAGTAAGCCTTGGGGGTTGTTTGCGAGATAGACAATTGAAGCGTAATGCAAAAAGAACAAACAAAAAGAGCAAAGGTAATGAATAATGATGCGATATTACAAAAGCTTGTTTAACAAGTACGTCTATTTTTCGATTTACACAGTTAATGGATTTCGCTCCAGAGAGAGAGAGTGAGTGAGAGGAAAATGTGTGAGGGAAAAACTGAAAAATAATTACATTAAGGATGGCCTAAGTAAATGAAAAATTCTATTAAAATAAATAAAATTAATGAAGAGAGTGAATGAATGAATGAATGAATAGATGACGCCAACGACGACGGTGGTAGTACTTAAATTCTCATTAAGTTAATATGACCATGAGCAGCGAATTCATTAATTGGCATCATGGCAGTGTGCACGTTAATTAGAAAAGAGTCAGTCAGGCTGTGATTTTATGACATAACCAGATGCCTCCGCGTTTCGCAGTGAAAGAGAGGAGTAGGAGGATGATGATGATGATGTGTGCTGCCGCCATTCGTGGCATGCATATATACGGTGCGCGCACTTAATCGTCGGGTGGATGACCTAATTGACGGCATATACGCCGCCAGCTGATCTGCACGTTGCTAACTAGGCCATAAAAACCGGTTCCATCATTGATTGTGCAGCGTGCGCGCGGATCTCAATTGTAGAGTAGGTGTGTTTGTGCTTGAGCGAAATAAGCAGGCAAGCTGCTTATATGTGTATTAATGTTGCTTGCTGCGTGCGAGCTACCTACACGCGTATGCAATATAAAGGCGCGCTGAGCGTAGTAATGGAAAGCATAAGAGAGCGAAAGTGTTCGCCTTCGCGTTTTACGCGCTGCTTGCGCTGTGAGATCAATGAAGGCGCAAAGGTGTGTATGAAATGAGCCGACACGGAGATGACGGAAATGCGGGCGAAGATCAATTGCCCTTTCGAGTGATACCCTCCGACAATGTCGGGAGCGTCTCGTCGATCAGCGAAAACAACCCCTTGCTCTTAACCTCTTCCTCTTCAACTTCAACTTCCCCTTATTTAGGAATAACCATCTGTTTTTCCCGCCATCCTGCCAAAGTGACACCGAGAATAAACAGGTATTTTCCTTTACTCTCGCTGCTCTCGATGGAAAACAAAAGTAAATTCTTTTTCTTCCTGTTGCTGTTGTTGTTTTCTCTTGCTTGAATTTCATTTGAATTCCTTACGTTGGTTACATTTCTTGTTTCACCACTGAAAAATATTTCTGCGTCGTACATATGCGTTATTGTCGTCGTCCTTGTGATAGGATTAGGTTGTTTTCTGGAATCGAAATATTTGAAAATCGCGCAACCCCTTTGTTCGCATATCGTGCATACCTAGGAAGAGGCATAAAGCATTTTTCGGACGCGTTTTTATTGCTTCGGTCGTGCCCAAAAAGCAAGTGGTGGCTCTGCTTCCCTTCCTGCCGTCCCACCCCCCAATTTCCGGTTTGTATTCCAGCAGGAAAAGAGCGCGCGCGCATGCTTGGCCTAAAGTATATTTTATTGTTTCTGCGTTTTGCATTTTCCCGTTCGGCATTTTCATATTTTTATATTTTATAACTTTGCATTCATTTCGCTGCTTCAATTTGCATACACGAATTCGGCGTGCGTATAGACAGCGGATGCATGTGTATCGTATATGTGCATTGTTATTGTATTTCGCCTCAATTTTACGTGTGTTTTATTTCGTGTGCGCTTTGCGTGCGAGCGGGCTTTCCGCATAAAATAATAAATACACGCGGATTGCGCCCGCCGCAAAATATATTATTATTGCCGAAATACCTTTATCTGCAATGTAAATATTTTATTGCAATTCTATTCGGTTAAAACGCACGATGCATTCGCATTTTTTCCAAATAAGACAATACGCGACCGTTTTGTTTTCATGTGTAAATCTCATTTTAATCAATTCTATACGTGTGATTATTATTAGGTTAAATTAAAATCAAATTGGAATAGTTGACTTTTTAATTCATTATTCCTCTTCGCAACTTATTCATAATATATGAAATTTAATGAAAAGTTTACTGTGCAGAATTTCAATGCCCATCCTTATCCGATTAGTATTTGTTTGCTTCAAAATAATAAATTTATTTGCAATGGTGATAAGAAAGGGGCGCGCGTGCGCGTATATGCATTAACTGGAATTAAATACGGGCTAACGTGATAAGAAATCAATAAGCGCGCGGAGGGGCCATATATGCGCAAACTTTTTTATCTCGCTTGTTATTTTCGCGTTTGCTTCGCTGATTTCAATTTGCGCAAACGGCTCATCTTTGATGAGCACGAATCATATTGATGATGCCCGAATGAGAAGGCACTTTTTATTTTTGGTCCTAGCGAGGGGTGAAAATCATTCATTCATTCATTTTTCTTAAAGTGTGTCAAATATTAATTGATTTTCCGGGGCATAATTTAACATTAGAAAAAATTAATTACGCTACAAGCGTGGCGAACGTGATTTCAATTTATTGAGTTGGATTATCGATCGGAGATTATGCCATAACAGGCAAGTAAGTTGTGTAATTGAAAACAAGCTCGGGCGCGCAGTCTCGAAGATGAATAATAAGCGATACTGAAGGTGTTTGTTCGTACGGCGCGCGCGAGAGAGTACACGCAAGTTGCTGTTGTTCGATGTTTTGATAGATAAACTTGGCTAGTTAGCGAATTAGACGGTGTGTAATGCGTGTTTGGAGTTTTGTGCATTGAATAGAAGACCGAAACTGCCGCATGTTGGTTGCTGCTTATTAACATTCGATGCGCGCTCGCCATCCAACTACACATGCATTGTTTTCTCTATTCAAACCACTGCACACCTGTTAAATTTCTTGTTTTCCAACGATTTCTCGGAATGTTTCCTTCCTTTATTTGAACGCTTCTTTGAATATCAAAACGCTCATATAGGAAATTCGTTTGGATATAGCGACTTGATAACTAGGTGTGTTGTACAAATATAGCAATCAAGTCAATTAAGAGTGAAAGATTAGTTCATAAAATATTAAAATTTTCTTATCTTTCGATTACATCAATCAATGGTAGATGGGTTGGGTTTGAACATAATGACTTTCAGATATTGCAACAACATTTTATGATTCTATTATAGATACAACTAAAATCCAGGAAAGTTTGCTAATTAAATTAATTTAGATTTCGTATATAACGACTTGGACCAAATTCTTTGAAATTAAATTACATAATCCCCTCAGATGACTTTCGGATGTGGTGATGAAACTGAATGGTCGTTATAAGTGAACTGTATTTTCAAGAATGTTTAACTCATTTGCTTTATTTGTTTCAAGCGTGTAATTTGATTATATTAATATTTTGTCTATTTTGTTACAGGTAAGCTTTACGATGCGATTACGCAAATCGTTAGCGACGCAACCGACAAAGTAGACGAAGAGTCGTGAATTAAACGCATTCCCGTTGTGCGAAAGGTAGGAATAATTAGCGGGAATAAACAGCGATGCAGCGTGCATTTAATTAAATCGGAGAAGTTGCTGAAAGGAGCGGCGCATGCAGCTGCTAATCTAAGCGTTTTCATAAAATGATCGTCATAAAAGCAACTTTAGTGCGGTAAATATGTGAAAAATATACTCATCTTCTGCCCGGCCTGCCTTCCCGAGCTTCTCTTCTTCTACGATATTGCGAAACTCGAGCCATTTATTACGACGGATAACTTTTTTGTGTTCCCGACGCAAAACGTAATTTTAAATACACTAAAATTCGTCAAAACGTAGCAAGTAAGTAAATACGAGCATGTGAAACTCGCACGCGCTTAAAGTTTAATTAGACTTGCTCAAGGTCTTTTCCCACAGAGTTTTACGTGATTTTCTCCCGCCGCCTCTTTCCGTGCTTAAATATTTAGAAGGGCATGCAATTTTTAATGAAAATTCATCTCATTGCACATTTAGTAGTAGCATGTTCGCCTGTGGGTACTTTTAAGTAATTAAACTTTATCGCAAAGTGCAACCACTGAAAATAGAGCGAGGCGCTTGCTGTTAAGATAAGCGTATACCCGAAAAAAGAGAGAAAATTCATAAAAATAAATGCGGATTACTGCTTGTGTGTGCGATTCGCACTGTATGCACACGGATTGATTTTCGATTGCGCGCAAATACCTGCATTTCAAGTGCAAATAACAGCATCGGCGGCGGCAACAGCAGCAGCAGCGCGCGCCGGCGACACGGTCATTATTGCGCAAATCGTGTGAAACGCATATCTGCGCCTGACGTACCTACATGAGTGCAATGTCGGTGTTTGCGTTGCGCAAATTTATTATTTAATCTCTGAGCAAATTCGCATTACTACTACGCATTTTATTTGCCGTCGCGCGCAAGAGTGACCAAAAGGGCGCGCGCAACACGATGCCGACATAAAGCGTTTATTTATTTGATCGTTTGATTAAACCGTATCGACATTCGACTCGTTCGTGATAGACGAACGCGCGTACTAAAGACATTCCGGAATGTGCGCGCAACCGACGAATGCGACTACAAGAACCGCAATACTTTAACTGAATATTATTATTAAGTAAGAGTGGCGTGTTTGCAACGGAGTGCACTGCTTGTTCCCGAACGATATCGAGCGCATAAATATTGGCATTGCTGAACAATTACCATCAGTGTTTATTGCGAACGAAGCCGGAGAGAAAGACGACGACGTCGATGATCTCGAACGCTTACCGCTCGGATTGCAAACTCTTGAGGATATTGCTGATTTTCTGTCATTTGTACTTCTTTATTGTTATGCTCGTACGGTACATGTTTTTACTGAAATTGATTTTGACATTATTTTATCAGATTACTTCTGGTTTATTTAGCAATTCAATTATGCAACTTTGTTTTTGATTTTCACGAGAGCGAAATTCTGCGAAAAATGAGATACAATTTTGGAATTGTCTCACACGCAAAAACAAGTTTATTTTTTGCGACGATATCTTAATCGGTATAAAAAGTTACGTTTTATACGAGGCAGGGTTTTTTCTCTAGAAATATAAATTTCAAAGGAAATTAAATGCTTTAACATATGCACGGAATGTACTAACTGCACATTGCCATCTTCTCAAAAACGACGAAGAATACGAAGACGATGAGATGATGTTATTACGTTACCGTCGAAGATGCTTGAAACGGTACACTCAATGTGAATTCTCTTTGCTGGCTCGCACTCGCTATAAGCAAACACCGTTCGTTGGTTCGTTCATTCGCGAGCTTTGCGGTGACGCGCAGTGGAATCGCACACACGGAATGGAATGCGCGCTTTGTAATTAACACTTTGCCTCGTTTTACGTATCTATCTCTCGCTTCTTGCAACACTATACAGCGTGTTGCAAAAAATCGCCTCGAAGTGGAGTTACTCAAATAACTGTTGTGTAATTCCAGCGTGTTCAATGCGTGCGCGCGCGCTCCTCTTTTATTGCTTCCTTTATGAGCGCAGTTTGGCTGCGTTACGCATGCGACGTGATTGCTGCATTATAAAGCGTCGCAAATGTGCTAATTTAAACTAGTAGTTTACATCATTTAGATTGCTGGCTGCCGCCGCCGTCGAGCATTTCTGCGAATCGAAATGTTGTGCGTTAAAAAGTACAACACATGCGTCTTTCAGAATTCAACTGCATCTTTTATTATCGTATGACTTTCGCTTCAACTTTTGCTCGTGCGCGCACTCGCGACCGGAAGGGCTTGATTATGCATTCCACGCGCGTGCGATTCGGATGCAAGGTCTTTCTCTTCTTCTTCTTGCACACGAAACACAACAACAACATAGCGCAACGTATAACGTACACTCGACGTTTTCATATTTTTTATTTCGGGAGCCGTATTTGTGTTGCTAAGGATGAACAATCCATAAGGGACGAACGCAATAAAGGACACGAACGAAACACTCGAACAAGCTGCCGGCAGGCAGGAGGCAGTTCATCTTTGGGGGAGGCGAATGAAAATAAGTAATAAGTTTGTTTTCTATTGGCTCGACAGCGACAATAAGTGCTGCTTCTCGCACGTTGCGCATTGTTAGTTCACTCGCTTTTGTTATCATCTTTCAATCTTGGCCAAAACTTACCACTTGAACTACAACTTGAATCCATCTCCACTGAATAGAAATTGTTCGCAACTCTGACACAAACTTCAATCGTATTTCAAAATTGATATTTTGTTTGTTTCGTTCTTCTTCGGTCGTGATGTGTGCCTCATTAAAATTTCATATCTATTTCTTTAAAAAGTGAAATCACAAATTGACGTATTTTTTCCGCGGTGAAAATCGACGAGATTTATCGATTAGGATTGTTTATAAATCGTTTGCCACATCAAACTTTCTACGCGCACGAGGAAGTTACGACATCGAATGTTTGGGAGCAGCCTCGTAGCAGCTGATAAGTAGCAGTTCTGCTTCTTCTCGTATTCGTATTCTTTGCCAAACAAACAGCAAGACGCGGCGTGTGTTTGCCGCCCACGGTTTTTCGGGAATCTCACGCGTTCTCGCGCGCGCTCCGGCCGGATCGATAACGAGAATCAGAAGAAGAAACAACAACAGATTCAAAACTCTGTTAAGCAGCTGGAATCCAATAAGAAGACACACACGCATGTATTGCTTATGCTTACAATATTATCGCATTCCTCATGACGCCCAAAGAATGGTGAAATGGCGTTGTGCGTGCAGATAGGAAGAGATAGAGAATGCGAATGAGCAATCCGCATCACGCGTCTTCCCATTTTATTAATGCGTCCGACGCCAACGTCCTACATTACTTCCGACCACTATTTACTATCGGCGGAGGCGGCAACGGGTGGCAGGCGGGCACGCCGGCTGGCGAAAAAGTATCCGACAATTCCAACGCGTCGGGGATGACACCCTCCACGCTCGCTCGCTCGTACGGTCTGCGTCGAGTTGAGAGGTCGTTTCTACGTTTTCGTTTTAGTGGCGGCCGATTTCCTTGTACCTTTTGTAACACACACACATACCTATATATGTACGCGTGGGGAGTTACGAACCGATCCTATTTCTATGCTGATTTCCCGCCGACGACGACTACGATCTGCTGTTTTACTTACTCGTCGAATGCATTCCGCGCGCGTCGCCAAACAAGGCGTTTGATCGTTGTCGAAATTACGAAATTCCATTTCGATTTTTTGCGTTTGTTTGCCACGCAAATGTCCTTCGCTCTTTTGCGGTTGTGTCATTATTGCAAGCGGTTCAGCCTTTGTTCCCTTTGCTTGTTTTACTCAAGTGTCATTTTGGGACAAAGTAGGTTCAGTTAGAGTAAATGCCTTTGCTTAAAATTATATTTAGAGAAGGGAATTTCATCTTTTTCCGGAAATCATAAGAGTTGAAGGGGGCATGAATATATTTTTGGTAAATTAAATTTAGCATATACAAAAGTAGCATGTGTTATGGAGCACACAGGTGACTTAATTTGACAAACACTCTGAATCAACTATATAAATTGTGCATCACATAGAGTATGATCATCACCATAGAACACATCTCGTGGTAGTTAAGTAAAGCAACAACCAGGAAGCACGAGAGCAGTGGCGTTCATTGGCCTGAAGGAATAGTGCATACATGTAGAGAGTAAGCAGAGAGGAGCGAGCTCTCTATACGTTGTTTACCCTCTTGTATGTTGTACGTACATGCGCGCTCCTCGCAATTGTTCACAATGACCATAGGCGTACGGGAGCAGCAATTCGGTGGCAGTCATACGCAACGGGGGCATTTACGATCCCTGCGAGTCGCATTCACGAACGCGAGCAAGAGCGGGTCAATCATGTCATTTATGCATGTGTTTGTTTATGCACGAGACGACGGCGGTGGCGGCGGCAGCGGTAACAGCATACCTGCCTGCCTCCTTGGCTTGGCGTGCATACAACATACTTGTCCGCCGAGTGTGTGCAACTCGCTATCACACATTGGCCTCTATTTAGTACACCCACCGGTGATATACATTTAGTCGGCTTCGGTCAGCGGCTTCCTCTTTTCCGACTTTTCCTCCTATTAATTGCGCTGCAAAATTAACACTTGTGGCATATAATCAGCTCATGTTACTTCCGGTGGTTTGTAAGACGGCCCGCTTGCGCGCACGCTTTACGGTTCATTAGCGTCTTTTTAATTAAAATCCAAATGGATGTGGAGTATTCTTGTGACACATTTCACGCTTGTGACCTTCAAACGAAAGCGTGAGTGCAGATTTGAATTTGAATTCGAGAGCAGCGAAAGTTGCAAATGTTTTTACACACGCACACAGAGTTTTGATCGATGGCTGGTATGCTAATTCACTTCGCGGATTTGATTAATATGGATGGATGCCTGGCAACGTTACCAACGCAACGCAATACACAAGTGCGCGCGCGAGTGAACGTACGGTGGTACGCAGGGCGAAAGAATGGGACTCTAATGATGCGAATGCGTTAGGCTTGTCGCCGCCGCCGCTACCGCCATCGCATCGCGCCGAGTCATGATCATGAACAACGTCACATTATGTCGACCATGCCGCTTTATACGCGCACGCATTCGATATTTTTTTCTATATAAATATGATGTGTGTACATGCAAATACGATATGCTTGATGTGCTTGACGAGCACCATATTAGAATATGTTTTCCAACGGGGGGCGGTTGTTGTTCGAGCTGAGTGAAAATGGGGGATGACTGACTGACTTCTATTGAAAACATAATATGTATGCAGATATAAAATGAAATGTTGGAAAATTATTAAATCCAATAAAATATAATTTTCAACATCACTTCAGCTGAAAATCATTATTTGGAAGTGATAATCGAACGAGGTTTACCTATATTTCTCGTTAAATTCGCTTGAAAATAATCGAAAACTCATCACAAGTGAATTCCACAAACAGACAGAATATGTGATTATTTAAATGAATGAATCATCGAATAAATGAGAAACAATGAAATGTTTGTTAACATGGAGAAAAAAATATTTGAAATTATACATGTTGAATGCGTACACATGTAAGCAATTAGTAATAGTGTATGATTCAGTCGTCTTGTGTGTTAATGACAAGTCGACTTAAGCGTATGCATCCCGTGTAATTAATAGAGTGCGTTCGAGCAGTCCGCTCTCCTGGTTTATGTCCAGCAGTCGACGACGACGTGCGGCATCGTTAAAATGCGCTTACTGGCTTGCTGCCGCTATTCGTCATCATCCAGCAGAGGCGCGGGGTAATGATTACCGCGACAAGTTGAATTATCAATGCGAACGCGCATCGCACCGTTATGTGCATTACGTGCACGGATACGTGGCGCCTAATTTCCTAAATGCATCAGTGCACCATGCGGCGGCAACGACGCCGCGCCGGTGATAGTGGTGGTGGTGGCGGTGGCTCATTCTTCCACCCCTTTTATCGCGCTTGCTGTATATATACGACTACCCCCTTCGCGGTTGTGTTGAACAAAACAACAACAACTTGCGCTTTGTGTTTCTGTTTATTACTTTTTATTACTACATACGAATCGATAGCGCGCGAGTGCAGGGGGAATTCGAAACGCGTTTTTTTATCACGTACGAAACAAAAAACGCGACGCTATCTAACGCCGATAAAAAGTAAAGTATTAATAGCCTTCCGGCCGTAATAAAAAAAATATAATTATTGATAATAACATGCGCTAATTGCACGTGCATTAATTACATTCTCAAGTGTCTTTAAGCGTGTCTCATTTTGCAGTTGCGCTCTTTTCGTTGTTGCATCCCGAACAAAATGTGCGGAGCAACACTCGTTAATTGCGGCATTCGTTTGTTATTAATTAGTAGCGCTTATTAAATAATTACCGATGACTCAGAGCATAGCAACGCGCGAGGAGCGCACCGAGCGAGCGCATTATCAGCGCGAATGCTACTGTTGTGGCAGTAGTGGTGCACTGTGCGCTGCGATAAAAGCAAACAGCAAAACATTATTTCGTCGCCGATACGCGATGCTTGTTTATGAATAGCTACGGTTAAACGGCGGCGCGCGGTGGCGGCGTCAATAGCGAAGGCGTTCGGTAAATTATCAATTACGCTGCGTGCGGGGCGCGCGCTGATAATGACACGGATTGCGGATTGTTGATTGCTTTCAATACGTGCACATCGCGTACAATTGTGAAATGTTAAATGTAATTAATACACTCATTACTCTGAAGTTACATACAGGTATTTATTTATTTATTTAATGATAAGTTGGAAGCATTTAGTAAATAATAATAATAATTTTATGCTTAAAATAGAAACAAATAATTTAAGATATCATCATCTGTTGTGTTGGTACTGAATTAGGTAAAAACGAATGGAGACATAAAGGTGAAACCGTGCATAATGAAAAATAATTGCATTCATATCCTAAATCCGCATTTAGTTGAAATATATTCTGAAAGTTAACATTAAAACGTCGCGATGTCTGTTGACTTGTGAAAAGTTTTCGCTCATAAAACAGTGCACGCTTTGTTTATGCGTGTACGTAAAGCAATTTGAAAACAGGTTTAGTTGAGCGAACTTCCTCCTCTCGCAGGCTGGCTGACTGGGCTAGAAGTCTGCGCAAGATGGCATAAAGATAGATCGTCAGGGGTAATGTTGGGTTGGGGGGCTCGCTTTTCAGATGGATGGATGGATGGATGGATGAGTGCGTGTTGCGAATACTTAATCCGTCATCAAAGTGTAGCGTTCAATTTCCCAGTAGCACACTGAGCGTGGAAAAGAAACGAACAGAGAGTCAGGCGAAGAAGTAGCTTTCAGGCAGCTCTTCTTTTCATCTATTTAAAATTTGCGCGGCAATGTTAAATACGCGAGAGCGCAACTGCTTTTTTGCGCGGATTATTTTCATTTTTATTCGCTCGCAAAACGCAGGAGGCGCGCGCGCGCGTCACCATCAACGTCAGGCAGATTAGAATTCGGATTTTGTTTCATTAATATTCAACCGTGCGCTCGCGATATTCGCGCACATGTGATGTGCTTTCTGTATCCATCAGATTTATTCACGCATGCCAGCCGAACGAATGAACGAACGAACGAACAACAAACGGCGCTTCGTTGGATTGTAAAGATTTTCGCGTCGTGCGCAGCGCGCAAGTTCAATTATTTACGTGTGCGTTTCAATGCGCGATGCCTTTTCATTTACGATGCTTGATTTCGCTCAGTCGGCTCCCTTTATTACCATCCATTCATAATTTAATGTCTAACAAGTTTTAACACCGATTTGCATATTAATATGTATTCATTTAAGACTCGTAAATTAATATACAGTTGATTTCGGTTGTGACAACAGCGAAGCCACGTTAGGTTGAGTTGTTATATGGGGAAATGAGTATAACCGAATGTATAATTTAATTGAGTATTTGTTCATCTTTAGTTTTCGTATAGTTCAGTGGTTCTCAAACTTGTTTGGTTCAGCGTTCCGTTTTGTCAAAAAATATTACTCAGCGCCTCCAAGGAATGTAATTTTACTTAGTGGCTTTTATGTACTAACGTTATTATTACCGCCCACCTTGGAAATCACTGGTATAGTTCATAAATATAACTACCGGACATATTCATTTTTATGAATCCTACGTTGGAATTTCACTATTTTTTCTGCTTCAACAATTAATTCATAGTCAAAATCTAGAACACAAGGCAATTGACCTTGTATTTTCATCACAGTTATAATTTACTAGACATTAAGATCATGTGCAGCTCGACTGAAGTCATCACATGCTGATCAATAAATAAACATAAATGAAATGAAGCAACCTCGCGAAATGCTGGTCGGAGTCTTAAAACATGTGCATATCTCATATCTATTTTATGCTCAGGTACTTATTAGACTACGGTTAAATTTTGTATTTATGTCGAAATAGTTTTAGCTTACTTAGCCACGACGACAATGCATGCATGTAGGTACGATACCAACTACGTTGCGTTAAGCAACTCGCCTCTTCTTCGCATTCCATGGCACTTTCGCTTATTCGCAGCGCGTTCGCATAATAAACCGACAAGATACATTGTTGCTCCTCGCGTAGTGTGTGTGTTTGTGTGTGTATGTGCGTATGTGTGGTGCGGTGGCATGCTGGAAATTATATTTAGCATATATCTGCTTATCTAGATTCGAATGCTTGTTGACTTGGTAGCGCGCGCGCGTGTGCGCTAAATTGGCTTTGCAGTTTCGCGCCTCTATTGCCAAAGCGCATTTACCCAGCACACTTTACTCCATGGCTGCTGCATGATACTCTCTATTGAATTCGTGTATGGCCATTGTGCCTCTGCCGCCTGCCGCCTGCTGATGTTATTTAACCGAACGCGATCGCTGCATTACGTCATTGTCGATGCTCGGCGCGTAAGACTTTGCTTGACATAAATATCCAAATGTTTACGTTTTGTATTAATAGACATTCATTCGTGTGCCTCTCTTCACACTGTGCGTATATGATTAGATCATATGCTATTTCCGAGCGTGTGCGAATGTTTGATGATGAGTACGGGCTGCATTTTTCACTCTTCCGCTCGAGGTCGTAATACTCTTCTTGTTTGCGCGGTATTTATAGACATTGATTAATTGTTAAATACGCACACGCCGCACGTAATTGGGTTGGAACGAGCGGCGGCGGCGGCGATGGCGGTCAAACAACCCTCGCAAAAATACGCACGATCCATCATCATACTGCAATAAATGCGTTTGGTTGGCTGGTGGGGTGGGTGGGTTGGTTGTGGCGGATGAAGAATAAACAACAAAAATGCGAAATCATTTATTCCCACGCATCACTGAATAAATATTCAAATTTCATTATATTATTGTGGTTTCATTTATTTTTCTATCAACGAGAGGGGTTGAATAGTACACGCATTATTTTTGCAAACGCGCAAATAAACAAATTCGACGAGTTTGTAAAGTGAAATTGAGAGAAGTAATTGCATTGCATGCGGAAATGTTTTCAAGTGTATCAGGTGACTACTTGCGCAATTGCTCAAAGTTGTTCCACTCTTAATGTCTGTTTGCGCTCTTCGCGATGCAATTTAAGTTGAGCGGCACCCACAAATACTGCAAAAAGTCAATAAAAATTCTCCAGTTTGCGAGGCTTTACGTTACAAATTTTTACTTGCTTTTTACGTGTAATATTATTATTTCAAGTATGAGCAAAATCATTAACGGATTGTCAAGGATATCGCATCATCGTCATCATCATCATCTGTGTTCGTCATTGTTCTTCCGACTATTGAAATTCTCTTGTTCATCGCATGTGTGTATACGTATTTAGTAGTTTTCGTCTTTTGTGCGCGAAGGGCGCAGAGCCAACCAACCAGCCAGCCAGCATCATCGCGCTTTGTAAACCGATACGCTTGTGCACTAAAAGCGTGTCTTTTGGGCTCGTGCGCGCTTCGAACTTAATGACTTATCTTTGTTTGCCGTGCGCGAGTATCAAATGCACGAACAACAATCTTGAAGACAATGCAACAATGCGCGTTTGATATTTGTTATTGGAATAGGGGAATAAGTTCTGCGTTGAGGTTATGCTGCGACTTGCGAAAGAGTAAATAATAATAAAATGTGTGTATACATATTGCACTATTTAATGAGCTGGCCGAAGTTGTAGCTGGTTAGTCGACGCCTGATCTTATCATTGAACAACAACGCATATTGGCACATTGTTATCGTTATCATTCCTATATTATGTAACAATGTCCAACACCACTACCGAGTGAATTTCTTGCGAGCTCGCCTTGTTCAACTACCTTCCAACGAGGCTATTTATTTCGCTGCATCTAGAGCGAAACGCGCTCGCAACGTATGATAACATTTTATTCCTGTTTCTATTCATTCAATTTCAACTTTTTCATGTTTGTTTTACATGGTGAAATGAAATTGCTTTTTCAGTAGAAATAATTTTCTCCCATTCAATTCAAAAGATTAAAATAATAACGTGTGAAACGAGGGAATAATTTGTTTAAATTTGAAATATTTTTGTGATTTACGAGGGTTTAAAGAAATTAGTTAAATGAAAAAGTTTGGCAAATAATTTTTGTCGGATTGTATTTGGACGAGCACGATTGGCAAGAATAACACGCAATTAAAAGAGCACTTGAACCGATTCGAGTGGAACGCAAAACAGAAAACAATTTAGGGAAAATTTCGTCCAATATTTATCTTTCGGCGTGGCGGCTGTTTTGCTAATACCTCCCGGTTAAGACCCATCCATCCGTCTGGAGCATCTGCCCGCGTCGTTGGCGAAGACGCTCGCTCATTAAGCCGAGATCGTATTTTTGCGGGGCAGCGAGCGAACGCGTGCGTTGCGGCGGCTTTTCTCATTTTCCAGGCATTCGCATGTCTTCCTCGTTGCGAAGCGCGCTGTTGCGAGAACGGCTTAGTCGCTCGTCTCTTTGCGCCGAAGAGATCTATCTGTGAAATGAATTAGCTTCAATCGGTCTCCTCTCGATGTGCAGCAAGACGGTAAAAAAGTCTGCCTGCGTCTTCTTCTTTTTCTCTCTCCGCTCTTCTGCGCGCTTGACGCGCGAATTGTAACATTTACGATGTGTTTTTCCGTGCTTTTTCCCTCTGGCTGCGCCTCCATTAAGATTAAACGTATTAATTGATTATTGATCATTCCCACCCGCGCCTCCGTTAATTAAAATGAAATTTCCACTTATCATCGGCGCGCAATTATTTATCGCGAATGTGCTTGCTTGGTCGGTGAATAGAGCGCGCACGCAGACGCATTTCGCGTTCGTTCATTGAGTAATTGATTGCGATTAAAATATTACCGGTGAGTGAGCGACGATGCCCGGAGCGAAATTATCCTGCGGTTCGTGTTGCTCACCTTGTGTTTATTTGTTGTGTGTGCTCTCTATTCTCGTCTTCATTCACTTTCGCATACGATACGCTGCGTCTCTTGTCTCTCCTCGTTTACATCTTGATTCGAATGGCTGCTGTTGCTTACTGCTGCTTGCTGCTGCTTGCCTCTTTGAATTGCGTTCTCAATTCGCAGCATTATTACAGCATGCAATAAATGCGCATCGATATCGTAATATTTTTCATTCAAGCGTGTATTTCATCCGAGTCGATTTGCCATGCGATGCAATGCAATGTTATTGCGTTATTATTAGATATCGTTGCATTGCATGCGCCGCACTTCAATAAAAGAGAGTTCAACGCATTACATCGTTTGATTTTTTACGCAGAAATAACGCTTGATTGAAAATTCCTCTCTATTGTTCACGTTGACTCTTCAACTTACTTTAACCGTTTGTAAATATTCTTTCGTCATTCAAAACAAGTAGTTTCTTTAGGTATACAAAATAATATTTTTATTTGATTGAATTTCTTTTGGTTGATAACTGTCAGGAATCAATCGAACGTATTAAATTTATTTCGTACGTTTCATTCTCAGACATATAGATGAATTTGCGTAAATTTTATCCGGACAGACTTCGTTCTGTCAATGTTTAATTTTTAGAATAAATTTTCTATTTAGTAGACTGCAATACCTTTTATACTAATGTGCAGAATATTTTGTGTTTCTTTACTTGGCGC
>JARJDV010006571.1:0-38248 GCA_030264675.1 Anaulacaspis nigra | reverse complement strand
TCATTTAGAAATTCTAACAAATGTTGGAAGTTCTTGCGCTTGACCTGATGATTCATTAATAATTTACTGATTATTCTTCCTTTGTTTCAGGTGAGTTTTAACAAGCACAGTCGCGTCATGTTGCAAGACATTGCTAGAGAATTCCTTGAGATGTCAGTTTTAAGTGTAAGAAAGGAATAAATATTTTTATTAGCTTCCTGCAAAAGTTGTGTGATATTTCAAACGCTATTTTTAAAGTATATTTATTTATGAAAATACCAAAGATCAAAGGATATCATTTCTGAATTATTTATGATTATTCAGAAAGTTTTCACTGGGTCCTTATGGACATCAGTGTGGCTAGTGCAAAAGAAACTATTTTAAAATATCATTCGGAACTTGGGAGTAATAATTATGAATAAGTAAAACGCTCGCATCATCATTCGAGGAAGAGGATGATTGAAAACTAATGCGTATTTACTTGTTTGAATAATTGGAATTACCACTATAACATTGCCTGATATCTCTCTTGATGAGGGTTGGCCCCCTGGTTTATCTTGGCCATGGAGCATATTTAAGGGTGCCTTCATGAGGTGTTGTCATCAATCTTCGTTTTCTTTCGAATTTCCAGGAGGAATTAACTAAGAACTAAGCAGTGCATACTCAGCATGGGCTTTAATTATATCTAATCCTTAGTGTACTTATTGCTATAAATTAAAATAAAAAATAGAAGATATGAATTATGATATTTTAGTGACACGCCTGACAAATTGCATATTTGAGGTTAAGTGGTATAGCCATTCAATGTAAAAATCTCGGGCATTTTTGGTCCCCTTCAATTCTATTTTCTCCACTCGGAGAGGGACACCAAGCCTCGTGAACCATCGGTTGTTTAATTATGTGCTATACATGAGTAGCATATTTACTCATGCAAACGTGTGTTTTACGCATTTCTAAAACAAATGAAGTTCAAAATAAACAATTAACATAGTTTCTCTTTCTAGACATAATACATGGTATGATATTAACAACGAAATGAGTTACAATTTGGCTCATTAGAATTTATATACGTATTATTCCATTCGCTTCAGGACAAGCGAATCCTGGCAAGAAAATTAAAACACTGTGTTTTCTCGTGGCTTTTGGAAATTCTAATGCTGTTTCTGGATTCTTTGCTGAACGGAAACATGTCACAGGCGGTGGCAAATTTCGCTGATAAAATTTTCGGCTTCCTTCCATCCGGTGAAGTGTTGCCACCGCACCAAATTCCCTACATATTTTAGTCGCACTTTTCTAATATTGCTTTCTTGCGCGCGTTCTTTCCCTCTTATCATTTTTCTCGCCTGCGGTAAGTTTAGGCCCAATGTTTTCCTCGTTTTTGTCCTTGCCGGAGGCGTGAAGAAATTTTTTTAATAAAAAAAGAAACGCCCGACAAACTTGATACGGCGTGTAACAATTCTAATATTTGCTTACTTTTGATGAAACTCGATCAGAATCAACATTATCGAAAAAATAAATTAAATTTTTTTCTCCACATCGACGCGTGTCAACAAAAATATATATTCGCTCAAAGATAAAAGACTGTCAATAGTCATATTTTAATTAAACAATAATACAAATAATAACTTGTTGATTTAGCAAGAATATCTGCATTAATTATCCAACTCTTACACTGTATTTCTATGTAAAATGTTAATTAACATTTGTAATTCATAGCTAATTCACGTCTACTTTAATTGCATTACACTAAATAAACAAATTATTAATACACACACATACACATATTTACAGTTACAATTTGCATATGCGTATGAAAAAATCATTAAAATCTTGTATTTATTTTTATTGAATGCGAATTTAATGAAAGCAATTAGAGCAAAATATTTCCATTTCACGTTGACATATATTTATTTATTTATTTTATGTTATTTTATTTAATTTATTTGAGCATGCAGTATGCATAAAATTGTATGTTGCTCTCCAGCCAGCCATGTAATAATTAGCAAATGTCAGCGTGAATGTTAATTAAATCAAATACGCAATGATGTCCGTACGTATAATTACAAAGAGTAACCCCTTCACCGTATGACAGGTTGATTTTTCACGTAGCTTTTGTGATACGTACACCCCTTTCACAATTTGTTTCCGTCATTATTGCGCTGCGCGTACACAATTCAAGTCCATTCCGCTTGTTTTGTATTATTTGTCTCGACGAATTACATCCTTAATTCGTCGACTCGTCGAAATTGTGTAAATAATCCAGTAACTGATAACTGGCTGCAGTTCCAAGTGAAATCTCACAATTCACTGGTGGCGTTTCATATCGTCGAATCATTAATTCAACTTCACTACTACCACTCCACTCACTACTTAACAGTTCCACAAATTCATTTGCATTTAGACGTTATATTATTATTTGTTGCTTTCATTACGCATGTAAATCGTCTTATTCGTGCAAGACGTTGACGCATGCCAACTTTATCTCGCGTAATTTATTGGCTGCTTAATGAAGTTGTTCACTAATGACTCATTATCATAAATACACGTATTTATCACATATCCAATCAACGCCTCGCAATTGCAGACACATAAATTACACTCGCACTGATTGAATCGATAGTTTTATGCCGTTGGAACACGTGAGTTTCTTCTTCGAAACTTGTTTGATAGGTTTTATTGATATTAGGATATTGGGAAATCAAATCTTGCTATGGCCGAAAGTTTGTTTGAATGCTTTTATGACTTGATTCACACGTTAAGTGCAGAAAAACAATGAGAGCGCAGATTGAATTTTTGCATTATTAATATAAATGGAAGATATTTATTATTTACGTACTTTATGCGTTTTTTCTCGGGGAGATCAGAGATTTTTATCCGAATGAGTGAAAGAATATTTTCGTGTAATACTTCTCCAGGGGACGCGGGTTACAATAAATCAATATCCTAGCAAACATTAATCAAACTTTAACTTTGCCGCTTGATTAATTCCCCAGCATGTTGTTGTTACCCCCGGCGTGCAATGTTATAGCAATAACGAGTGTTCAATGCGCGTTGCGGGTGCCTTGTGCGGCGGCAGGCGATAAAGGGCTGCTCGGGGGTGTGGGCGCACGAAACCGCCAACACGCCAACACAAGCCAAAGCGTTGAAAGACAAGCGCCGCGTCAAAGATTTTTGTTGTTTGCGTAAAAATGTTGATGTCTAATGCATTGAATAATCTCACCACTTTAACCACCCCCCTCCTCACCCCTCAAACAATAATTGATTTTTTCTACATGCGTGTTTCGTCATTGACACGCTTTTATTTATAACTTGTTTTAATGCGCAGTTTTCCATTAAAAGTCCAAAAGGTCTTTCGTATACATTTATTAGAAGCTGGCCGCGCGGCGCTTGAGGGACAAGGGCTTTAATTAAAAATTAAAAGCGGATTTACAACTCGCATTGTTTGCGAAAAAGTTTTGAATCGTTTTCTCAATTTTAGCAGCAGTTGAGGTACTTAGCCCGCCGACGAACATCGGCGTGAGTTGTTGAGGTTAATTTTTTACGCGCTGCAGATGAAGTTCGGGCTGACGCTGGTTGGCTGGGTGGAAAAATGGTACAGCAGTGTAATTGACGTTCTATACTAATTCGCATTAAACATTAAAATTTAATAGGGAATTTAATTTTGCACTTTGTGAATAATTGCTTTGTTGGAATTGTTCCATTTCGCGGGCTGCGCCTGAATAAATTTAACTTTTGCGACGCCAAACACGAGTTTTAATGTTGTCTTCGAGCATGCCATTTCGAATTTATTTATGGCACGCGTAACTTGCTTTTAACCTTTTTAACGTGCTAAACTTCTTCAAACATTTATAAACCCCTGACGAAACGAAACGCGCACGCATCACGAGAACAACAACATTGGCATTGCAGCAACACGAAAATATCATCACTCCTCCGCGAGCGCGCCTGCTGTTCCATCCTCTTTGGGGATGCCAGACCCTTATGGAAACCTTCACGGCGCTTGTCAGCGCGCTGTATCGCGGAAACCACGACGGTGGTTATGTGCATATATCCCATGAAACCACCTGATTTGCATTCTTATTAACTAGCTTACTGAATTTATAACCTTGCAAATTTCGTGTATAAATTAATAAATTCATTTCATTTTATTTGATATGCTAGAATTTTTCGAATGTCTTAGCAATTCGACACATTAAGCTTTGGCGTTCGAAGAAGACAAGTTTCATCTTGTCTTGCGTTTTACAGCGGAGCAAAATGGGGGATCGTTAAATTATTACTCCAATTAGCCTGTCACGGTGTACGTACGTGTCAGCCTGAGGAGGCATCCGACGTTAATCCTTATTAATTCTTCTTCCGGCGCATTCAACAATGTTGTACGTGAGTTTTCACGGAGTTTAGTAATTTTCATTTGTAACTATTGTATTCTCCAAATCATAAGATGTATCTTCATTTTTCAAACGATTTTTAGAAAAATAATGTGTATTTTTTATAGAAATTAAATTAGTAGTTCTTTTAGTATTTAGACTAGTTATAAGATCCGTCCGTTTACATGCGATTTATTGAGTAGACGAAGTCTTAAAATTAAGTCCATTTTTCCTGGTAAAACAATGTTGTACGCAAATTCTCACGAAGTTTAGTAAATTTCATTTATAACTATTGTATTCCGCAAATCAAGAGTCGCATCTTCATCTTTAAGACGATTTAAGAAAAATTATATTTTTAAGTAATTTAATTAGTCCTTCAATTGCTTATGAGATCCACTTACAGGCGATTTATTGAGTAAACGATGTTTAAATTTTATTTTTCCAGGTAAAAAGTTGCGTCTTATAGTGCGGGAAAACCGATAACCACTTTTATTAAAAATAAATATTCGTTTATAATGAGAAGTATTTTCTATGCAAAAATTCTCTTAATTTCATTTTAAACAAATGCAGATTTATATAAGTATTAAAGGAAAAACCGTCAATGAGTTTTTTAGGTTATGTTACGCATGCGTCCTTCTATTTTCATTTTTATGAAATTGTTGGTGTTCCCTGCCTGCACTTTTTACATGACGGCAATCATTCTGACAAAGATAAATTCATTTCTTGATTATTCCGTGTTTTCTTAGTGATATTTGAGAAAAATTTCTTGAGTTAAAATTGGTACACGCTGTGGGCGCCATCTTGACACTCTTGATTTCTATCGGGCTTATATTTTAGGTTAAAATTTCAAGTTTCCTTAACGTTTTGCTTTCAGAATTGACGAATTTTTGATTCTTATTTTACGTGTAATTTAGGTTAATTTTGGAACATTTTCCAGCCATTAGTATTAAACGATATAATGTATTTTTATGCAAATAGATGGCGCTTGTATCAATTGAAAATAAATTGTAATAGACGCGAGCTTCACGCGGTCGGTATCAGAGAGACAAAAGCATAAAGAAGTCGGTAATACACCGAGCCGGCTCGCATCAGCATCGCCACCGTCGAAAGTATACCACAAACGCGACGGGATGTGTAAGCACAAGAAGAGAAATTACAATGGATTTACATATAAATTGGATGTATTACATCAAAAGATGAATGACGAGGAGCGCACGCCGCCTTGCATCCGAACAGACTTTTCATACATAACGCAATTTATACCACTTTCGGGCAGGTGCGCGCGCGGAGGGCGCACGCGGAAGAAGACGACATTAAAGGCATTAAACATGAAAGAACCCTGGATGATAAATGACGAGTGCGAGACGTACACTCACGTGCAATCATAATCGTAAATAAGTTGATTGCTTGTTACTCAAATACGAAGCTGACTTAATCTAGCACGAAATGAACAAAAATTTAACAACCACCTTCTTCTTCTTCTTAATCATTACTTATTGAATGCGTATATTGAATTTTCCAATAGCAATGTCGATTCGTATTTCGATCGACGTGTCAGTGAAGCAAGGATTCGTTTCAGGACAATGTTCGTATAGGTTTTATCCGTCTTTTTCGCTCTTTGCATGCGCGTCGTCCGTTTTCTCGCACGGTAATACAGGTTGTAAGCGTGCAATAGAAAGAGGCGCGAACAGTTCAAGCGAAGGGCAAGAGCGATGAATCCCTTACAGGATACACATTTAGATGTCACACATGCGCGCCACGTTCCGGGCGCCCGGAGTCGGGATAAGGAACAAATTGGAAAAACAACCTTTTATTGGATGGGCGGACAGCATGTCACTCTATTCGCAACTATTAAATTTGCAATTCGATTATGCCCACGTCTTACGCATTGTTCCGCACGAAATAAGGACATTCCGGGTTAAATAAATTCAATCTAATACCATTTTGATTTAATGAATAACAGAAACAAAGCAAATTCTATTTGCATCATTTATACAAGAATTATCCTCGAGGATAAACGAGAATTCATGCCGTATCCCTTAGTCATAGAGACAGCGGTTGGTTTTCTTGAGAAAAACAAGAGGAAAACATGGATAATAAATTCTGTTGATAATAATTCATTTTTCGGGGGGCTGCATCCTAATCTAGAGAAAATAGTCTGTAATGTGGACAATTGTTAAAGAGAACAAAGCTCGTTCCTTTGTCCCTTTCGGCGGCGAAGTGAATATTTCTGCGAAAACTGTGATAAAGTGTAACATCGGGAACGTCCTATTGGGATTCGCTCGTTTTTACTTGTCACTGAATTCCTAGAGGGCAAGGAACGAACGTGTAGTAACGCATGATTGTATTATTCACTCCTTCGCATAAAGGATGTTCGGGGAAAATCATAAAAAGCGAGGAGAAGTCACCGAGAAAAACAAGTTTGTTCGGATATGCCCGTATTAGCAAACATATTATGTAGGCTTTGCAAGCGTGCATTATTTTTATGGTATTATCGAACGCGATGGAAGGAGAACGAATACGAAGTTATTTAAATATCGGCCATAAATCTCATTGCGGAGAAGCGTTTTATATGCAGTTATTAGTTCACGTAGAATCCGCACGACGTATATAAATATGTCATATCACGTGAGAGGGTTGGTCGGCCGACGGTAGACGGGGAGGGGGTGGGAAATAAAAGGCTTCGAAAACTGCTCGACGCGCCGAAACCGAATGAAATATAATGTAAAATATCTATCGTTTGGCCGCGGCGCGCGCACTGCGCAATGAAGAAGGATACGACGCGTGTCCTGCTGCGGAGGATAAAGGACGACGCCCGAGAGAAGAAATATGGCATCATGTTCAAACACACACTCGCACACATTTACACAATGCGCTCGGCATTGAAAATCGCACACGAGTTATCACACTGCTCGATATGATCACGTTTCTCGCACTTGGGATAAACGCCCGCCCCCCGATAGATTCGGGCTTTTCCCAAGTGCCCCATACACAATGCATCCTCGGACGTCTTTATAATGTTTTAGCCGCCCCCGCACGCGGCACGTATTTATATTTGTGCGCGCGTGATAAATTGTACGTTTGCATTAGAAATGCGCGGAAAATTGAAAGAAACTTTACGTCCTGCGGATGAATTAAAACTAACGAGCTGTGATAGTGCGCCAACGTCGTAAATTCCCGCTCTGCGTCGTCGGGAGGTGGCAAATATGAAATAGAAGTGAACAATACGCGCAGGTAGATGCATGTTGACGGGCATAAACAAGGGCGATGCGCGTTATAAAGTCGACCGACATCATCGACATTTTATTATCTCCTTTCTGCAGAGCTGCGCCCGTGCCGCGCACGCTTCAGCCGACCTTTTAAAACGAATGACACTCAAGCCTGACAGCGCCAGCGACGATTACAGACACGCTCGCCGAAGATGCTCGGATAGCTGTGCCCGTCGCCGCCTCCGCTGCTGCTGCCGTCGCCGAGATCATTTCCTCGCCTGTTAGTGTGGGTGCGGTGCGCGCTAACAAGGCGCTAGCTGGATATATTCCTGTCCGTGTCAACGCTGTCGAAGCTGTTAGCCTTCAATGCTGATGTCATCTTGATGACTACTTCTGTCACATTTCACTTACGAGCGCAGGCGTTCGCGCGCACGATTACGCTGAAAAATGTAAAAACGTAACAAATTTCCACTTAACTCTACATATTTGTCATCATGTAAGGAGTTATTTCCATATTCTACAAAATATATATTCCCTAACAAGCAAAAAAACTTTTCATACGCTTTCCTCATTTAAATAACAATGTAAAAACGCAATGATTGGATAAGTAATCAGTCAAAGAGTGGGTCTATTTTCCAAACGAACAAACAGGAATATTTATCGAGCTATTAAGTAGAAAACGTAAATTCAGACTAATACCACTTAGTGCCTGGTGCATTGCTTTCATTGAGCACATCTTGGCTTAATTTATAACTCGGTACATGCGCGCCCATTGTGGGAGGCGGCAGCGGCGGCGGCGGTGGCAGTGGTGGCGGCAATGGATGGAATCGCAGCACAACATCCGAGAGCTAAAACACGGAAGCGGCGTTGCAATGAGTGCGAGATTAAATACGAGTAATAGTTCAGTTCGGCGATAAACTATTCGAATGTAGCGCTGTTGTTGTTCATCCCCTCGATTGCAGTGGTTGTGTCGGAGGAAGCAAAGCATCCCTCTAGCCAGCACTAAATGAGATTCACATTCCCAGCAGCGCAAAACGTGCGCGTTCGCTTGCTTTATCTTGCGGATGATTGCAAATGTTTTTTGATGGATTTCCCGTTGTTTCGTCTTCTCTTCGCTCGCGTACGCGAATACTTGATTTGCAGCGTCAAGCAAAGCATAAAACATTGAATTACTCCACTTGTTAGCGATAATCAAGTTTTGACTTTGTCGACGCGCCAAGATTACGCAATGAGTTAAGGCCGCGAATCAGTCAGATTAACGCAAAGCAGCACAAGCTGAAGCAAGCTAAAGTAAAGTAACGCAATGTGGAACAAAGAGTTATTCGATATTGTCATCGATGCGCACACGTGTGAAGCACACATACCGGATATGCACTTCCATTCGATTGGGGGGCGCGACAATCGAACTAAACGGACATGAAAGACGCGCAATTAACTCGACTCGCTGCACTCGCGCGCATAAATGGCTCACGGCTTGCCACGGCCATGTGTGCGTGCATTATTATCAAAGAGACAGTCAGATCTAGATGGTGAGTGTATTAGTGCGGATGTCGATTCTATCAGTTCCGCTTCGGTCCGCACACGTCAGTGTACTGTTTGTCCAACGCGCACAATTCGCGCCAATTGTTCCGTTTCATTTACACTTCTCCCGATGCTTATTTGCAATTTGCAGCTAGCTCGAGTATTGTTTAATTTCATTCAAAGTTGGACGCAATTGCGCGCGTGCCATCTGCGTTCAACTCGCGCGTGAAATGAAATAGATTCGAAGGTGTTCTTTCGGTTAATTATTAGCGCTGCATGAGTGCCCATTGATAATTATCGCTAGTTGCAACAATATTTATTTATAAACCAGCAAAAAGAGAATAAAATCGATATATGGATTGATTTTTTATTAGTGCTAGTATGTCATTGGTTTTTATTTAATTAGCTAGCAAAACAGGTCACCGCCAACGACGACGACAACGTGCATGTTGATTATGTTGACACGATGGCGGCAATAGCGGTGGCATTACTTTGACAATTCACCCTCGTGGCCCACCGCCCACTCGCATACGTGCTTGACGAGTGCACTTCAAAGTTGGTCTCTTCGTCGAGTGTACAAAAGCTATAGTTGCGCGTATGTTTCTAACCTAACCAGCTTCTCATCACTCTCGCATGCTAAGTATCAGCAAATACTCTCAGCTTTTCGGACACGTTGTACTCATCAACAGCAGAGACTCAAACTGTAAAGCTTTGTTCATATTTGTACACGATCAATGTTTACGCAGTCTTTAGGCATGAATTATCTCGATTGCAACATCGATAAAAGTTGTTTACAACTATTTAGTTGAAAGTTAACCAAATCAATCTAGTTCAATTTTCTATTTTATATTTTGACAGAGTGCGCGTGTGGAAACAAAATTCGAATGTGGTGTAATCTAATACGAATTGAAAGCCTTTCATTTGTGGCGATTTGATTTATTTTGTTAATCAAACGCGAATTTAATCTACAATTTTGCATAGTCTAGATTTTCATTAAATAATCTATTTTTATTCATTCAATCGAATTCCATGATTTATTTTGCTTTTTGTTATTTCGAACTTTACAATAGAATATTTTAATAAACGGAAAGCACCGAGCTTAGCCGATGAGGGTTAGATATGAAAAATGTAATAATTATTTTAATGGTATCATAGGGAAGAGTGGAAAAATGAGAAAAGGATTATATGCGAAAACATGAAGCGATAATTAACAAGAGCATATTGTTCGGCGGGGAACATGGCACACGAAAAGGAAATGTTCATTTTTCGCCATGCGAATTATTGTAAAAGTCAGCATCTTGCGCAGCGCTCGCTTGCCACGCTTGGGTTTTGTAATGCTAATGATCATCAATGTACGCCAAATAGACGCACAAAAGACGAAGCCAAGCGAACTGTAAGAATATAATAGCAATCGGAATAAGGAAAAGCGCTTACAAAGAAAAAATTGTATCAGACGACGGGCGTCGTCGAGTGCACGAACTACACCCGAAGCACCCGAAGCATGTCCTCCTCGCTTGCATTCGTTTCGTTTCGTTTCTTTCCATTCATTCCCCGCTTTCAATTAACGTTAACTCTGTCGCTAGTTACCGTGCGTCTCACTCGCCACTCGCGGCAGCAGCGTGCGCTTATCGCGCGATCTGCATAGACGCATAATATGCGCAAACTTTTGATTGTAATTTTATGCAGATTATATTAGTAGATTACATATACACAATTTAACTAATTGCCTTGTTTCCGGTGCGGCTAGAACGCACGCGCGCTTGCGCTTGCGCACAACGAGCCAACTTTGACGGTATACACCGCCGTCACATTATCTCGCGAGCAATATTTGCAAATATCCAAACTATCACGCGCGTAACTGTCATTGACAAGGGCGGTGGAGCGAACGCGGATTGCCCCCGCGGAATTACGCGCAACCAGCTCATTTCCCGCCGTGTTAGCAACCTGTTATTGCATTAAGAAATTTTAATCGAAAGTTATGATTATTGCTCACTTTAGCTTAATAATTCCAAGCAACTTTTCCGCTAACTGCTTTCATACGTTTGACTAAATTTTCCTTATTGTTTCATTCACTGCGACAAGGTAATTAAAACAAAGTTTTAATTGCTAAATCGTTACATTATTGTTATTGAAGTTGCATAAGATATTTTTTGCGATATAAAATTGTTCTAGGTAATTTAATACCGATAAAGGGTGAAAAGTCTAGAAATATCTATTTGATAGAATTGCAGAATATAAGAGTGATCTATTTATTGACATTCAATAAATCCCATATGACGCCGAGACGACTTAGATAAATCATCCCCTTGAATGCGTACTCGTATTTTTTCGTCTATCCCATTGTCAAATCACGATGGAAATATTAAAAAGGCAAGTGGTAGTCATTTTTTCACACATGATTGTGTCGCATAACACAGCACGGCAGCGGCGCTGTTGTAGTGTGCTAGTGCACATTTCTCCTCCGGTGTATCTTTTGTGATTTATCAGTAGGGAAATTGTATCGTCATCTGTACTCGTAGAATCGCATTCTTTGCGACGCAGGTTTGCGCCTTTGTCGACGGCGGCAGTCTCTGCACACCTCAGAGCATCTTGTTCCAGTTATATCCTTTGTATCGCATTCTTACCGGCGCGCCGCGCAAAAAGGAAGCGAATTTATTGCGTACATTGTACGACAGCATTATAATCATTTCCTTTGCACGTACAAGCATAAAACGTGCACGCGCCAAGACGTGCGATGATATTTGATTATAAGTTACCGGCGGCGACGGCGGTGGCAGCATCTTGCTGTGTGATCGCCGAATAAAAACACAAAACGCCGGTGGCGCCATTAGGATTTCATTAAAACTGAAATAAACTTATTGCAACTTAATCCGAAATAGAATTTCATAACGGGCGAAAAAATACGTTGTGCGGAAAACAAACGAATTTAATATGTTACAATGGTTGTCATGGCTTCGCCGCCTCCGCGCACAGTTTGTTTCGGGGCTGAAACAAAAGAGGCAGGAAATTGGCCGTTGCATGCAAAGCGAATGTAGCAAAAATGCGAATGTCATGGCAACTCCCCAACGGGTGATTTTTACCACTTTTTATACCATTTCTGGTTGAAGATGATTTTCCATACGGGAGTATTTCACTTCTTATATTTCCGCTGGCGCCCCCTCCGCGTTGTGTGTTTTGTTTTTATTATTTGCGCCTCTGTATACTTTTTTCTTCCATTGCATGTGACGTGAATTGGGTTAGCATTCCACCGCACACACACACGCGCGCGGTGGCAGCACAATACCAATATACAAACACAGCCCTATCGCTGAAATATTAAATTTAGTCGTACGGGAATATTGCCATTCATTTATCTTCCTCCTCGTCTTGAATTCGTCTTACGCGATGTGCGTACTATATTGATCGTGGCCGTGATGTTTTACGATATCATTTCGTTCGCGAACAATGACAAATATTTGATGCTCATGGCAACAACAACAACAAGTCATCGATGTCTAATGTTTTGTTTATTTTGTGCCGTGCGGCACGTGCGACGTGTTTCGACCAGGGGGGATGTGCGAACGACGAACGCTTTCACGCTACGAATCAATCGCTCTATTCCTGATGGTTTATTATGAGAGGTTTATTTGAACTTCCGTTCGATCATTCTCATCACTTCCCGCCGTTGGCAGTGCTTTTATTTCCGTCTTCCGTGATGGACTCGTCTCAAGGATGCGCAGACAATACGCACGCGAATCAAATAAATAAAAGCACTCGAAGAACGACGACGACGACGACGACGGCGATGCCGACGAAATATTCGGGATTCGGGGCAAGATATTAAATCGTCATCGTCGTGCTTGTTCGCTTGTGTGCTTACCTCTCTGCCCATTGAGCGAGGTAAACGCGGGGGACGATGAAACCGGAAAAAAGGATTGCAATATAAACAGCCGCAAAAAGGAGTTAGTTTATTATATTTGCTCAAGCAAGGACGAATTCCCGAATTGCAATACGGCGCGTGATATTGAGATGGATGAAACAGAAGGATGCCGCATAAAATATTCCCGGAGAGCGGAAGGGAAAATTGATGAAAACATGAAAAATTGCATTCGGCGGGAAGTGGAAATTGTCTTAATAGGGCTATAAAAATTGCAGTTAAAAATTAATTTAGCTGCGTCCTTTATGCAATCTTGCGGAAGGAGAGATAAGTGCTCTGAGCATAAGAATATTTAACGGGGGCGGCGATTTTATCTTTTATTCACGAGTGTCTTGAACATTAGCCAAAAATTTCATTAATTATTTTCGCTAAATAAAGGAATGAATTAATAATGTGCATCGCATTTTCCAAAATAATTTTTGTGGAATTGCACACGACGCTTTCCGGGGTGCCGGAATTAAAAAGCTTTTGAACGGCCGTTCGTGAATACGACGACGGAAAGCGATCTCACTATTAATTGACAGTGCGATTCGTGCAAAGAGACGCGTGCGCATAAAACGGCGTCCGAAGACGGCTAATGCCGCTCGTATCGTTAAAAGATATTGTCAATTTCTTACGTTATTTAATGGAATTAGAGAGCGGACGATGTCTAATAGTCTAATTAAAGATTTTATGAAGCGCTGCTCTCGATTTTATGAAGTCCTTTAAAAGGTGTCTCACTCTGCGCTCGCTCACGGAGTGGAAGAGTTCCGTTTGGCCATTAATCCGGGCAGGCCGGAAATTTCGCGCATATTTTCGGCAAATGCGATACGCCGATTTTATTAAGTTTGCCGCCGCTTTTTTGCATCTTAAAATTGTTCGCATTCCTCAAATTGCCCCGCCGCCTTTGAGCTCATTTCGCACATCATTACAATCTTCCCGGAATGCCGTAGGTAGCTGGGACGTTCCGAATTACACTTTATTGGCTTATTTATGCGACGAGCAGGGAGTGTAAAAAAGCGAAACGTGAAAAATTTGAGCATTTGTAAAAGTTGAATTAAATTCGTCTTTGGTGTTATTCGTCGGAGTCATTCACGACGTGGAAGTAATTTTATTACTTTTTATTTGAGTTTATGCTGGAGCTCCTCCATCGTCGTCGTTCGCTTTTCTCCGTTGCGAACCAACCGGCATCAATATTAAGTAATTTGTCTGCGTTGTAATTAGATTTCTTCATTTCTTGCGTCGCCGCCGTTGAGTATTTGGACAAAGATCAAATACCATAATTAAGCAACCTTATTTGTTCGTGTTTGTTTCTTTAATTTAGACTTGAGAGCGTCGGAATTGTGTGCTCGATTACGTTATTTATTTGCGCTCGGATATTGGTCGCGAGGGAGGGTTGGCAGTAATTAATATCGCGATGGTGCTGCGGATAAAGAACGAAATTTGAGTTTAAAAATCTATTTTTGCACGAGATTTATGCGTATTTTCCATTAGCGAAAAGGCATTTGATGCGAGCTGGTTTTATGTGCGGATACGTATTAAAAATATCGCAATCCTCGCCGTGCGTTCAAATGAAATATTTCGCTCTGTGGCTGAGCGAACGAACAGACGAAATCGATTTTGTATTATCTTCTGGTCCTGCGGCCGGCTCGAAAACGCGCGCCAAATTAAAACAATATGCTCAAAACAGTGCGCGTGGGCTTTGCTTTATTTACTGTTATTTAAATGTAAAAACTCATGGATTTGCCAATGAATTTATTCTCGCGCACATTTGATTTACAAAATGTTCAATTTGCAAAAAGCTTTTTGCAATTCGAATAAAGATATTCGTTTTGCATTGCATGAAATTAAAGGATTTCCTTCTAGACCGACTCGGTGTATTCGTGTGTATGCTAATAAAGCAAACGAAAGCATTGCTCTTAATTTGATTTCCAAGTGGTTGATAAACACGACCTGCATAAACAGCTAAATATGCACGAAACCGGAAGATACCGCAACGCATAAAACGCGCAGATAAGCATTATGCACACGTATTGTATTATTATGTACTCCCTATAAGGGTTTTGTCCACTCTACTAAGAAGGATTGGAATTTATCCTTGTTCTCCTTTGTGACACATGACGACGCATGGCCGACGCCCTTCTACGACAACAAAGGGAAGCTACCCGCATTACATCTCCAACAAATGTTCATGTGTAATTACAGTTACGTACATATTGATTAATTGTTTATAACAAAATGCGTGCAACAACGCAGGGTAATTAGTTAAATGTGAAATACATGTATTTTTCAATTATTATTAAATTATCCTTCGTGCATTCGGAATTCAACTCTTGCGAGGGTGGAATACATTCGTAAATATTCCACCCTTGTTGGTGAAAGCAGCACACACGCCAGAGATGCAGCGGCTTTCGCTTGAAAGGGTATAATACAATAATGCTATAACAATAACAATAAATATCCTGCCCGGTTGGAAAGTAGTCCAAAAGCTGGAAAGCGTTGCAACAACGCGCGAGGTGAATGTGCGAAATTTTGATAGAAATCTGCGTCCGGCTGTACGTACGTGTCTTTCGCCGACAACGAGCTTGCTTTACGCGTTTTCAGTGAATGTACATTCATAAACATGACACTTTGCGCGAGTGGCGGCGCTTTTTAGCCGCCTCCGTGACCGAAACGAACAAATCTACCACATAAAATGGCGCACAAAGGCCACGCGCGCAAAAACAAATGCGGCCTGACATGCTTTTAAATCCAGTTATGAGCATGCAAACTATTTTATCATCAAAATCTATCTTTAATTTAGTTTTGTTCAAAACTAATTAAATTCCAAAAACACATTTCCTTTTTTACTTTTTGCTCTACAAAACAACAACAAACTTAACCTGAAAGCTTTTAAAATCTAAGCTAAAAGTGGGTATCGATTGATATATCAGCATTTTCGTTTTTTGATGTACTTTGAAGTAAGTGAGAACAAGTAACAAAGTTATCTCTTAGATGCTTAGCGCGAATTTCGGAAGGCATGTGCCGCCGGCTGTGAAATAACTCGTCGAGTTGATTAGAATGCCCGCCGCAATGCGCTTACATGTTCCAGACTATTGGATTGGTCGGTCGCCTAACGGCATTTCGATGTCCTTTTGCGCCGCCAATTTCCATGTCATCAGACGAGTAAGACTTACGCTTTTCCAATGGACCATTGAGCAATGCCGAGCGCATTCAGACAACTTTGACCGAGACGCTGCTGACGCACTCAGCTGCCGCCGCTCGCTGCGGCAAGAAGGAGGAATGTAAATGTATCATCATCATCGCAGCGGCGGCAAGAAACTGCGGCGTGAGGACGAAATGAGCATTAAAAGGATTTGCTAATGTAAATCTAACCATGCCAACAATGTCGTGTTCATCAGAGTATCAAGTATCTGCTTAGTGCGTTCGCATCCGAACGAAAATGCCTTTGTATCGCAAGTGTCAAGTTACTTGTGAAGATCGCTGGACAACACTCGCGGGTGTATTCGAACAGGACTATGCAAGAAGAACACGCGAACTGCAAACTTCAAAACAAATACGAACTGATTTCCACCCTCAGCGTGCACTTTATCCTGTAAATACGCCAATAATAAATGCAGTCGAAGGGGTAGTTTTCAGTCTATTAGGAAAGTTTAAAGCTTATTTACTGAAGTAATATTTAATGTGGCATTTAGGAAAATGTAATTTAAGGGTGAAAATTCTAAACACCCTGAGTGAGGATGAGAAGTATGTGGTCAGCAAATACATGGTCCACTCATTGATGTCACGCCGGACTGGGATTTCGGGAACTCTCCAGTTGTGGCCTCAGTCATGTTAAATATTTAACTAGGACTGGACGAGAGGAGTTGCATTGTCGCCGTTTGAAAATCGGATAAACATGCCGGGACGAGTGGAGTGCTGAACGATGTGTGCAACCTCACAAACTGGAAGCTTTGGTTAACACTTTAGGGACATTCAAAAATCCGTACAATTCCTAGTCAACTCCTGCGAAATTCTACAACGTGACGGAATCTTTAATGGAAGTCTCTCAATTGAGTCGAAGGCAGCAACGACGGCGACGGTGGTGGTGGTGATAGTAGGAGTAGTGTAAAAGAAAAGATAATAAGATTTTATACTTTTTCTTTGAGCCCGTATCGCGCGTCTCGTGCATTTGACGCGTGTCTTCATAGAGCGAAGATCGAAGCAAATTAAATTGTCGCCGACCAAAAAGTAGACGTTAATGAAACACAACAGTCATTACGCGTCTCCCATTCATTACGATTCCGGGCGAGTGGACGTGACCTGGGGAAAGAAGTGGAGGCGGCAGCTAATGTCATCAGGCCCTCTGTCGGCGGACGTGGCGGCACGCAGGAGGTGTCTTCGAAGGTGGCACAAGCCATGTCTGACGTAGAATGATGACACGAAGCGTCGCGATGCTTTTTCGCTTCGGATACCTTTTCTAAATTGCAGCGCGCGACGGCAATTCGTTTATCAAGTCGTTTCAATTATAATCGAATAACTTTAGACGCTTTTTCATGAAACGCGTTCCCGCCGCCGTCGAGATGCACTCGGAAAAGCTTTTTGCTCGCGAAAGCGCTAATTTTTTAATGCACTCGCTTTTAACGCGTCGCCGAACACGCAACGCAAATGCAAAGTGCAGGAAACCCTTTAACAACTTCCTTTTTAATCACTTCAATTCGCATTGCACTTAGGTAATTTTTGACACCCCTTCATGCGTTTGATTACAATGCCTACAACATATGGTGCCAATGTTGCGCGCGAATCAATGCTGCGCCGCCCCCCGTTCAACAAAGGTCCTCACGGCGCTTGTAATAAGTTTCAATGACCCTTTGACTAATAAAATCCGAAGGGTGTATTGTGTGCTCGGCACGTACGTAGCCAGCGGGGAAAAGGTAACGAAAGCCTCCTTTACTTGTTCTAACCAACTTTCCACATCGCTTTTGCACATCTACGAACTCTTCAGCAAACTTTTCGCGCCCGATGTTTCGATAGATTTTCCTTCGGCTAAGGGTTGCTGCATTATGAGTGCGCCCTTCACATTGCGTTTTGTTACCTTTAAGGGTTAACTTGACAAAATAGCCGTAATTTAGTACAGTCATACATTGTTGTCAAATTTGCCGTGCTAAACGCTGTTTTTCGTGATGGAAATTCAAGACAAAAAAGAAAAATAAAGTCGCATGAATAAGTGAAAAATGGTCAAGTTTGTTTTGATCTTGATGCTTTGGGGTTGCGCGTTTCGTGTTGTTTATATACATACATATATAAATCCGGGCGGGTAGGAAATAAATAATTCATAAATTTCCATGTCTTTGGGGTTCAAAAGTTTTTCTTCGGCGGTGGAATTGAATCTAAATTCAGATTTTGCTGCGCAAATAAACAAATAAAACATATTTTTATGGGATAATATTATGCGGCATAATTATCACACTTTAACCCTTGTAGCACGGTAAATTATCATCAGTAGAGTACACAGTGCGGGTATTTGAGGCAACAACAAATAAATTATCATAAATAATTGCAACGTTGGCACGTGTTAATTCGATAAACCTATCTTAGTAATAAATATTTCCAGCCGAAAGCTGAGAACTCCCCAAAGTTGGAAGTTCTCCTCGGGAGTGCGTAGTCCTCCCCCGGAGCAATTGCAAGCTTCGGGTCCGCACACAACACCCAAATATCGCATTAAGGCTGGTCCCAAGTATAAGTCTCGTGAAACTGGGCAACTGGTTGATACTACTCCTACTACTACTGCTACACACACACAATTGAGATATAGGGATGATGTTTTGGGCTGGCTGGATGTTTGGGTCCATTGCCGAGCGCAGCAAGCAAACTCTCAATGTCCATAATTTATGGCAATTGGGAAAATAGGTGAGGTGTGAGATTGCATCGAATCTCGCCATATTCCCGAAGGTGAAACGCGCTACGCGTATTACGAAGCGAAATTATTAAACATATTTTATCAAACGACCGGCATCGATGGGGGTTGGAGGGTTGTTTGTCGCTGGTGGAAAATAAAAGCGGAAAAACACACACAGAGCGTGCACGCGCGCGCGTTTTCTATTTGAACAATGCGCCCGAAAACGAATTAAAGCAGCTGCACTTTTTTGCCGCCGCGGCTTGGCTTTTGTGCGCCCTTTTGTTTCAACGAGTGCGCGCTGCTCGCCCGCTGAATGTGAAGTGAATGCGATTCAATTCAAGTTAAAGAATAAGTGGTGCGCCGCGCGCATTCGTCACCAACGAGTTGTGCGCAAAGCTCTGTGTGCGTTTTTGTTAGGTTTTTCACCTTTTCATCGCCGTCCATTATGCCGTAATTAATGCTCATCGAGCTGTGCGTTTTTGTTTTAATATTGTATTGTTTTTCAAATGAAGTGCCAAAAGGCCCACCCTTCCAGGTGTTTAATCCTGCAGAGACACCTGGTATAAATCAAATATTTTTTATTATAATGATCTTTTTATTTAGGGGTTGTGGAAATCCTATTTAATTATGATTGCATTGTCTCGAACATCATTTACAACCCTTGGAATCAATTGAATTTCAGTTTTTCACTTTAAGGGATAAAAACTATAAGTTTTATTCGTCGGAGGAATTTTGAAATAAAATCGAGGATTTGAGATGAAGACGTTGAACGAAGTGTATTAGTCATGTATGCGCGATGGATCATTAATCATTGTCCTGTTTGCGCCCTAGTTTTTCTCCGACCTGCCACCCTTTTTCAATCTCGCCTCGCATCGGCTCGTATCGGCGAACGCATTGCTATCACAAAGCGAGTTTTTCATCGGCGTGGCGCGAGATATCTTCACCAATGAACGACGGAGGCGAATACGGATGAAAAATGCACGAATAGTTTGTTACTTCGTTAGAGGACAAATACAAAATTAGCTACGAACAAAGGCTAAAGGCCCATTCTACGCTTTTCCTCTCGAGCTGCTACTGTTACGCGTGTCTTCTTTTCTTTTCGCTTCTTTTCGAGAAAAATTGCATTTACCTCGTTTTTCTCGAAGGCGCCCCTAAAGACTTTATGTGACTTTATACCGTTCGCAGTGAGCGAGAACGTCCAATTAGTGAGTTATTTTCTTTAAAAGTAATTTTAGTTTACTTTCTTATACCTTCTAATTAAATTTAATCCTATACTGACATTCGAGGCGCCATTACACACATATAGAGGAGGGCGCCACGAGCAGCGCAGAAAGTTTATTTGACAAATACGCGACATTCGAGCGCAATGTTCCAAAAAAGGCTTAGCTTTTGTTAATTAATAGTTACGACGTAGGTACATGTTATTAGCGAAACTTAATTAGTATTGTTTAGTTTATCTTTAATGCACGCTTATTCCAGCGAGTAGTTTATATTTGAAATCTTAATAAATATTTATGTTATTACGTTTTCAGTCTGAAAATGTTTAAATCCACAGCCCGAATTAAATTATGTTATTTATGAGGCTATAAAAATTTCAACTTCCTGCATGGCTTGTTTATAATAATATATAAAACATTGAGTTATCATAATAAATGTTAGTAGATATAAAATTTTGATTACTCCCACTGACGCAGAATAACCTACGAAATAATTTTCATTTTCTATTAATTGTTGTTTATTTCATTCCTCGCGCCATGCTAAAGGGAATACATTGTAGGAATAGCAAACTACTTAGTTGTAAGCGCATAAGAAGAATAAACAGTAAATAAAATATTGATTATTTCGAAATAAATTTAATACGTTTCCGGTAATAGAAAGTTTATGCGCGTGCACACGTGCCGAACGAGATTGCAAATTGAAAACGCACTGTTTTCCGCATATCGGCGCCTACGAGCGCGAATAAATACATATGATTGGGTAGTGGTAGTTGGTAGTTGGGATATAAACCCACTTTATATATAAGTTTCCAAGTAATTTGTCATCGCCCGCAGTAAAACCCGTCGAACAAATAACAGAAGCCATTATTTCGCACAGGACGCGCAATATTGTGCAGCGCACACAAACGCTGCTCGTTTCTCCTCAAACAGCAAGCACATACACACATGTCGAGCATGCCGTCTTCGTATTAATGTCGAATGCCGCCCCCCTATAAGAAGACATTCCGTGTGTGCAGCACGCTGGGGGTGGTGGTGATGGTGCAAGTTTGTGCTTACTCAACACGCTTGCTGCGCGTAGAGAGCTATTGCATTCTATCGCAAGCTCCCATACGGTTTATGACGTTGTGCATGCGGCGGTGGCGGCGACGGCGGCGACAACGAAATAAATGAAGCAAGACAAGCGCGTAATATTAGTTTGGTTATTTTCGGGAGTCGTATCTACATGTGTGCGAAATTTGCGACTGATTTAAATGCCTCGATTTCCGTCAAATATCTTATCAGTGCATTCGGCGCCAATTTTGAAGAACTTGGCGCAATTTTCGAGCGTTTCGAGCGCAATCCGCATGTAAAAGTTAAAAAATACAATTTGTGATGATTGCATTTGCCGGATGAAAGTTGCAGATTACGCGCGCAACTTTTCGCATTTGCGCAACAGCAGCGAACGCGAACGCGCGGTAATTTTCGAAATGGCAATTCGCAAGCGATATTTTTCAATGCGTTCTCCGTGTGCTGCATGCTACTACCACGTTGCGGAGGAAATCGGAGGCGGCAAATCCTCACGTCACGTATCAGCGATACAAATTTTCATATATTATGGATAGGCGCATCTGATTCGTATTTGCATTTTTATAAGGGAATCGACTTTTCGTCATTGGCCATGCATGCGCATGTGGCGTGTTTTTCTCCTCTCTTCTTCGACGTCATCTCGTCGTTGCCATCAATGCCGACTCGTCGCCTTCGATCTATGACGCACACTCGGAAGATGCCCCGCATCGAGACCTCATGCAAATCTTGCTGTTTGAATATTTGCCATGACTATTTCGTAAAAATAGATAAAATCCTTAGTAAATAAACTGCTTTTTAGTATCTATAACTTCATTCTTCGAATATACTTCCAGTTTATTGTTATTCCGGCTGAGATTAAAACGTGCGATAAAAAATGTTCCCGAAAATATTGTATCAAGATTAATAATGTCGGGAACAAGTTCTGGATTATGATCAATGATGAAAGAGACTTTCAGAGACTTGAAGCTTTATTTTTATGTGCGAAAAAAATGGGAAGACCCTTGACCGATGAGGTATGAACATTTGAAGGCTTTCCGGACCTTCATTCTGTTCTCTGACGTTCATGACTATCATCCAGTCAATCTAAATCCCGAAGTGTATATGGATTGATAGGTATGAGTCAAAACGAGCCAGATTTTTTTCAATAACAATTCTCTCGGGTGCTTTTCCCAGCATGGAGGTCATCCCAAATGTTCTCGTAATTTTACGAGTTTTATCCCGAGTTGCAAGGATAATTTAAATGCACATGATTTTAAAAGTTACTTGAATAGTGTAAGAGGTCGGAAAAAGTTTGAAACAGTGGGGAAGTCGATTAACTGAACTTGATTTTAATAACAATTGCTTGGTCAAGCGTAATGACCACGATAACGTATAAAGGATGTGCGGACCTGTTCTCAATCGGCCCTCATCCTTAGCGAACCCGAAAACCATTCCAGCACTCGTGCCGGGAACAACTGCACGTCCAGCCAAAGTCGAGCAAGACAAAGTTGGGCAAGTCCTTAACCCTTGAGTCCTTCGCATGTCCATGCGGCCGCCCCCGATAACGAATGGTGCATTTAATGGCCGCGCGCGCTTGCGAAAACCAAAAACCGATATAAACGACCGCATTACGAGCGTATTAATGGTCGGTTCGTCTCGCTGAAAAACTAATCGGCGATAATTTTTTTCGCAAATCAAATTCGCTTTTTCTTCGCTCTTGTCTAATGTCAATCTCTTGTTCCAGGTGAGTCATTCAACTGTACTACTCCCAAGTCGTCCGAAGTTTATTCGACGAGTATCAAGGGGTTTTGCCTGAGTTGATGAGCTGCGCGCGCGTGCACAAAAAGCGGGAATGAGTGGCAAGAATTAATTAGGAATCGATGTAATCTGGTGCGCAATTGTTTGCGAATAAACCAGGAGTCACTTTGTTCCTTTAATCGTGCGGTTAGTCAATGCCAATCGATTGTGCGAGTAGTCAATTGACTCGTTCGTTCGTTCGTTTGCTTTTGGCGATACACACAGAGAGCTGAAGAGAGCTCATTCTGAGTGATTTATCGTATCGACCGCTAATTTATTAGTTTTTCTCCAATACGTTTTGCGGTGGGTGCTGCTGCAAAATTTATGTTTTTCATCGAAAAATTTCAACTATCCGTCGATGGAATGCCACTCCAGTCCTTGGGAATTTAAATCGGCGGCGGCAATAATTCTTCGGAGCAGTTGGTAAATGTGACGCAATCAATTTCGATTCGGGTTTTTTTGCCTTTTGCGTTTTTTTGCGTTTGCGTCTTTGAGTGCTTCGACCATTGCTGATCCCAATGGCTGTGCGTGTGTTCTTTCACATCGCATCATCTCGTGTTTTATATCCTTCAATCCGCGATCTCGCCATCAATTCCAATCCTCCGCACTTTGGCTATTGTTTCAGCCACCCAACAAATATCCATGCGAGCGTAATGTTTGCCTTTTTTGTTCCTTCGGGACTTTTCACTACTGATTTCCCGACATTTGAATTGACGTTGAATCATGGGACACCTGTTTTTGTCATTTTCTATACATTTTCCAAACGTTTGATTAATATTTATGGCCAACCTGTTTGATATCATAAACAAAAGCCATTCACGGTCAACGAAAGAACAACATAAAGATAAACCTTTTTCTCCTCGGTCCACACCTATAAAAAATATGACACCACAATTGTGATGAGGCTTTCCCTGGGTTCAAGACGTTTCACCTACATTTCCCGCCTTGGGTTTCGCTATCCAGGAATCCCATTTAAACACCGGGTTGCCTGCACGCAGCGCAAGGACACACAAGCACGCCATGTTATTTATGTGTTTGGCGATAACGGCGCCTTGCGGTCTCGGGGAATTGTCGGACAGATTCCTCGCACTAGATATAACAGGGATAAATTACAATCTTCCTCGTGGCATCGACATTAACCAAACAAGTTTTAAACATGCAAATTTCCTTCGTGAATGCAGGATTTATTTTCGAATATTATTCCAGGAATGCATTTTTTGGGGATATCTTTAAGGAGGGTGCACTAATAGATAGATTGATGATGATATAGGGTGCGCATCCCAATGACAACATTCACTTATCGTATCAGTGGAGGGAGGTCGATTGGGGTCTTCTTCTTCTTGTTGGCATCTTGGGTCACGTATCTCAATCGCTGAGAGTTGAACGATGAGCCGTGTTGAAGGGCGAAATCCTCCCTTTTCGTCGTGTTATACTACGCCACGGAATGTCATCGTGCTTGGCGAAGGCGCTCGCGTAGACTTCCTTCGTTCACGCGTAAATTACGCGTGTTCAACTTGCGGTGTGGTTATAGGAAGGGAGAGAATTCTACGGTCATTACGGTGTAAGCACGTTGCATACCGTTTCCTCTTCATTGCCCTTCAGATTTCTTCTTCTTCTCCTGCTGCTCATGTTGCCAATGATACAACAACATTGACTGCACGCTTGTTAAGGAACAAGTCGTTGGTCGTTTCCTTCCTGCGTTTGTGCGTAAACCCTTCAAGGCGTTCAATGATGCGACACAATAAAATAAGGGTGCGTATAATTTGAGCGAGGGATGTCAGCATTGTCGTGGCGCCTTGATGAATGTAAGTACGCTCATTGATAACCTGATGATAGCTGTCTGTCACTCAGTAATCCAACGGTGAAACAATTAATTACAATTGATACTCGAGACAAAAAAGCAAAGAAGTGAGAAAGATCCGTGCACTGGAAATAAACACTCACTCGACGTGCGGCAGGCAAACGCGAAAGTGTTTTAATCTCCTTAACTGACACACATAACCCGGGAGAAGCGCACGTCGAAATGGAAATGAAGCAGTCGGGCTGCTTGAAGCAGAATATTCGCGTGGCGTTTCAAAATGAGCAGCACAATCTGCAGAATGTTTCGCTTTATTCATTTCATTACGTTTGGCACTTTTAATTTCGGTTGCTTTATTCCGGCGTTCATTTCGTAAATGAATGAAGGGAAGAAAGGGTTTTTGTCGCGCGCGCGAGCCGCAACAGCAGTGAGAGTGAATGACAACGATTTCACTTCGCGCTTCTCGAATGCGAAAGATTGCGTTGCTGAGAATGTGCGAACGATACAACAAAAAGTGTTTTAGCCAAATGAGACTTTTAAATTCCGGTGACAGCCTACAAATATCTGTAAATGTGATGAAAAGTTTAATTAAAAATCTTGATTACTCTTCATCATACTTAGAGGTGTTAAAAATCTGCTTTCTACAAATATTGTTTTTTTTTCAAAAATAATGGAGAAACATAATTAGTGGTTTTCAAAATTATCAGAAAAACGAAATTCCCATCGCTCGTAAAACGGAATTTGCAGCTTTTTAAGAAAAATGAAATATCTAGTTTTGTTATTTTCAGAATAATGAAATTTCCAGATTTCCAATTTTTCGTAAAACAAAAAGTCTGGCTTTGAAGCATAGCGCAAAAGAAAAATTTCTGCTTTTCCGAAATTTATTCGAAAATTCAGTTTGCGGTTTTGTGGTTTTTCGAGAAAACAAAATTTTCTGTTTTAAATCTTTTCGTAAAAGGAAATTTCCGCTTTCAGAGCTTTTCAGTTAAACGAAATTTTCAGTTTTAAAACTTTTCATAAAAGGGTATTTCCGGTTTTGAAATATATCAGAAAACATATTTGAATCTCTCCGGTATTAAAACCTTTCGGAAAATGAAATTTCTGACTCAGAAAAGGTGATATTTTTGGTTTCAAAGCTTTTCAGGAAAACAAAATTTTCCGTTTTAAAAATAACGGAATTCTGGTCTTGATATTTATTGAGTTGAAACCCTTCGAAAAGCGGAATTTCCGGCATTAAAACCTATCAGGAAAATACAATTTCCGGTTTGGAAGTTTTCCGGAAAAACGAAATTTTCTGTTTTAAAATTTTTGGTAAAACGGAATTACCAATTTTGTATTTTTGAAAACCGGAATTCACGGTTTCGAAACCTGTTTGAGTAAGAGATAATAGTTTGTTTTAAGATCATTAAATCGATTGGTGAAATCAATTGCTTTTCATTATTTACACATGTAAAACCAATTGAGGGCATACGAGTAAAATGAATTACACCCTGGTGGAAGCACTTGGTAAAATTGCATGAATTATGCACGGTTTTAATTTGTGAATTACAAGAGCGGAAAAGGGTTTTAATACTGTTGTTGGGCAGCTAGTTGCTAATGAATCAATTACCGTGTGCATTAATAAATCCTTAAACTCAAATGTAACGCACGAGCGCCCATCGCGCGCGCGATAATCAATAGCCAAATATGTAAACAGGCCAAAAGTTGACTACTCGTAAACTAGAAACTAAATCATTGAACATCCTGGCAATTTAAGCTTTTAATTGATCGTTTATTTATTCATTCAATTAGTCATAAGCTCTGATAAGTAGCTTTTCATTAGTACATAATATTTTTTTGTTCGTCGTTGAGCGCTCGTAGTTAACGAATTTCATTCATTACACGAGCTCATACAAACGCACTCGCATTGCCTTTGTGATGCGCGATATCGTATTCGGGATTTCAGTGCGTGCTTCTCTCATGCAATAATACCTTTGGTTAAACGCAGGTTGGTGGGTTGTTTGTTGGATTATTTGAATACGCCGAGCTGGCAATACGCGTACGATGATGTATTTGCTGGTCGAAGAGCAAGCATTCTTTGTGCTCGGCTTTTGTCCTCGGCAATTCGTTGCTTTGTTTTTTCGTCCTCGGATTTTTTCACATCAATGCTGGTTGTTGCTTGTTCTGCGTGTGCGTAGTAGCATGGTGTTGTGTACTTTTTTGCGTTTGTTTGTTTGGTTGGTGCCTTAGTTTTATATTACGTGTTTAGTGTTTTACCACTCTGGACTCGCGTTCTATTATGTTCTACAAGTGCGCACACCTACGTGCCATGTGAATTAGAATTTATTGTTGTGTGCTGCCGCCCGCTATTTTTTCCGAGTCGTAAGCCGCGCGCGTTCGCTGAGCATGGTTTTAGCGCGGTCTTTTGAAACATTCCAGCATTTTATGAGCGCAACGCGTTGCGGTTTTGTCGCTCCGCAGCACCGCGAACCGGCGACCGCTCCACGGAATATCTCGTTTTCATGCGCGTGCTGCAAAAAGTGCAAACAACGGGCGCGAATGCGAAATGCGAACTACGAAATACGCAACACACACTAATATGCGCGCAATTTGTTGCGTTGCTTAATGCCTTTTGCGCCAAGATGCAAGTATGCTTATAAGTTGCCACCGGCCGCACCGTGTCGACTGCTAAATGGCAGGAAAATTGCTCCGCACAAAGCAACATCCGCCTGCGTCTAGACGATTTAAAATAGAATATGTAATATTTTCGACTTGCATTTCAAGATCTTACACGTAATAATCTACAAAGAATTTTATATACAGGGTGTCCCAGCTATCATGCACCATAGCAAACATTAAAGTCAGTTAGATTCATTTTCTTATTCATAATTTTTACGATCACCTAAATATCCGTCTTACGACTTGGAGATTTAAAATAGAATAAGAAGTATTTTATATACAGGGTGACCCATCTATTGTGCACCATAGGAAACTTATTCGTAATTTTTATCGTTTGTCATCGTGCGCATTTCTTCTTTACGCAACCGCAGTTTCTAAAGGTGCACAATACTTGGGATAACCAATAATTTTTTTACACTTTGCAACCCTTTTAGGGGTAGTTCTAATATAGCAATTTAAGCTATTGTGTAAATAGATTAATTATATATAATCCAAATATACAAGATTGAAATTTAAAGTCTTAAATAACCCCTTGAGACACAAAAAGGATTCCTAAGAAGTCCTCACGCACCCCTAGCGCGCTGAAAACGTATTTATACACCTCACAAACCGCGCTTTGAAAGCAACCCTCGATTAGACACGATACAATGCGTAGAACAAGTTATTAAATCCTCATCTGGAACAAAGAAATTGCGATTAATTAAGTTAGAAGCAAATAGAAGAACAATAAGTGCCATCAAACGCCATGCGAAGTGCGCGCAATGCCTCCCCTTCCTCTTTGGTTATTTGGCAATTAACTTTTGTCATTTAAAACACGCTTATTGCCTTGTTCCGGCGCGCCCCGTTATTAACCGAACTGCAACCGAAAAAGAGCGGCGTTCAAGTGGTTTTCCAGCCTTTGCGGCTGCTGCCGAGCGAGTCGAGCTGGCAAACCTCAGGCGACACGTCATATTGTACGAAATGCAAATAGCTCTCGCCGATTACGTTCAGGCGCACTCATTGCTTAGCCACTTTGTTCGCGGGGCGAGAGTGCTGTCGCCGCCAATAACACTTGCCCATGGCCTGCTGCCACCCGCAGCAAGAGCACCACGCCAACGACTCAATTCCCTCGTGTCGCTGTCACTGAGTAAACAGTGGACAAACAAAGCGCTCCTAAGCGTTGCCTCACTCGAAACGAAATGACAATGGCAATAATGTCCACTACGTACTCTCGCTGCGAGTGAACGAGTACGGCAAAAGAAGTCGACTCTACGACTTTGCAATCACGTTTAAATGTCATGTTTGTTAAAATTCTTTTGGGACTTGCAATGGGGATTTTACTGCAATTCTCTCAACGATTAAAACTTTGGTATTAAAACCGTCGATATCAAAAAATGAACACAGATTTTAGGCAAACTGACTTAAGTCATGCGTGAAATTATTAGTAACTAAATACGCATGGTAGCTGGTCTCGCTGTCATAAAGTATAAGGGTATAAAAATCTCTAGAGTAATGAACCCGCCCCTCGTTTGGAGGCGCGCGAAGAATCGGCGGACGAGGCGCGCTTTCGATGCTTTTATCTTGATTTGGCAAGCACGCCGACGACGGAAAGGCTTTTACCGTTCGTTTCGTTCGCGGCGCGTTGCAATTTCAACTTGCAACGTGTTCGCGCCTTTCTGTATCGTTTCAAGGGGTGGCACGGGAGCCGGCATACACTTCTCGCCGGATAATGCGCGTAGATGTGCATTGAAAATCGTGCAGAGTGCAAAAACGGATTTCAGCCAGCATTCTCGTAACTCGATTTCGTTTGTTGTCTGATGCATCATCATACACCTGCCTCCTGCGTTCGTCTCAATCTTTTCCATATTTTTGATAATATTCCTTCAGGATGCTTTCGCCTTCCAAACGCCTCACATAAGGGTTAATACTCCGCCTAAAAATATTTCCTGGAACTTCCGGAAAATTCCATTAAGCACTTACATTTCCTATCTGGAAAATTGTTGACATTTGAAAATAAGTCGCAAAAAGGTTAATGAGTAATGGTTTATTAGCATGTTGACGCATATTTCCGTGTTTGCAATCAGATTGTGTCAACACTTAAAAAGCAATTAGGCCACTAGGTGCGGCGGGGGGCGGCAGAAGGACCTTATCAAAAATTGAAAATAATTGCAGCATTACGAGTGAATAATTTAGGTCCAAGCGAATTAATTAAGGTTGCTCGACTTGTAACTTATTTATGACATTTGTCCGTCGTCTTTGCCGCCTCATTGTTATCCGGGGGCGATTTTATTCTATTGTGTGCGGCTCGTTTGCACTTTGCGGCCGCCGTCCACAGCGCTATAACAACGAACGCGGTAGACATCGTGTGAATTACGAATATATATTTAACTGCCTCCCTAGCCGCCGTTTACACATTTGTGTATATGCGGATGTGCGCAGATGCGTATACCCTCCATACACCGACACACATGGGGCAGGAGCACGTGCATGAATGTGTTGTCCCGTAAAGGGTCCTCTGGAGGGAAAGCGCGCCACGCTGGAAATAACGCACTAGGTTGGTCCGCTTGATTTACTAGGTTAGATTTGGCCGTGAGCCAAGTAAAGCCCACATTCAGCATTCAGCTTCCGCTTACTTTCATATACTACAGATATGTTTATTTACAGGGTGTTTTCCACTTTAATAAAGTACCCCCTTCAGCAGGAAAACGTCTTAATGCTATTTCGTTGAGCTTGTTAGCGATGAAATTAAATAAAGAGGTGGCGAAATATTTTTAAGGGTTCACAATGAGTTTCCAAAGGGTTATAAGTTGGTATTCTAGAAATTTTCTCGAATATTTCTATTCCCACCCCCTTTTGGATGTTATTTTCTATACTAGGTACGTTGGGTATTCCCTCGTCAGCGGGCGGGCAGTCCCCGGAGTGTGCAATGCCGTTCAAAACGTACCCAACATCACAAATGTCCCTAACGCCGCCGCCACAGCCACTGCCGCCGTCGCGAAAACGTACATACGTAAGCTCATATGTACGAACGAGACGAACATTGCCAAATATTCGGTCGCATTTCGTTTGCGACGTTTTGCGGCTGAGGCCTTTTTCATTGTCCCTGCATCCCGCAATACGCGCGCACGTTGCGCACCACCGGCGAGTGCATTTATTCATGCTTTTTCATCCGTGCAGCGCCGCCCGTGTTATAAGCGAATTTATCTCGCATTCTGCACGCTCTCCTTGTTTCCCGCACGATTTTACTTACTTTTATAAAATATTTCATTACGTCAACAATTTTCTTTCATTTCTTCAAGAACTCCATAATCCCACCGCTCGAGGGTTTGCTTCGCCGGATAATCTTTGCCTCGAATTGGAATTATTTTTTGCTTATGCACACACTCTACATTAATTTCACGTCGGGCCAATGTTTTGCGCGTTGTTTCTCCACTTGAGAAATTTTTCACTTGGATGACTGCGTCGAATTTTTTATTTAGCACTGCATTGTATCGTATGCACGAGGCGGAAGTGAATTGATGTTTGGACGTTCTGGACATGATAATGGATGGCGTATTATTGTCCTAACCACATGTTGTTGTTGTTGCAATTACTTATGGGTCACTTGACAACCGCCACCTATTGCTATTGAGGGCAGTTCAATTGAATAATTTGCTCTATTCAACAATTTGTCCTGCATGAGACGTGTACTTATCTATGCATTAATACACTGATATCCTTAATATCAGAAAACACAATAACTTATGCTCATTTAAGATAAAATTCCAGAAGAAATTTGATCTATTTTGGCTTTCATGTTACTTCCGGTTGCAACGAGCAATCTAGCAAAATCTTGAAACTTTTTTTATACTTTTATTCATTTTATAGATTCCAACCTAACATGACCTAAGCATTAATACATTGAATCCTTAATTAAATCAAATATAGGTTATGTTGATTGAAAACAAAATTTCAGAAGAAAATTTATTAATTTCTTTTGGCTTTAAGGTCACTTGCGCTTATAAAATCTCGAAACGTTTACCATTTTTTTGTTAATTTTTCTGATCTTAACCTAACAAACCTAAGAATTAATACGCCAATATCCTTAATATCAAAAATTTTGAATTAATTGTAGGTTAAAATTTTAGAAGCAATTTATTGATCCATTTTGATTTGGATAATGACTTCCGGCTATAACGACCAAGCTACTCAAATTTATCAACTTTTTAAAATATTTTTTGTTAACTTTGTAGACCCTAATCTAACATAATGTAAATATTAATAAACCGATATTCATAATATATCAGAAAATGTAAATCAATAGTAAATTATCTATTTTAATTATGGATAAAATTCCAGCAGGAATTTATTGATTTATTTTGATTCCAACGTTAATTTCGACTGTGACATGCAAGATAGCAAAATTTGGAAACTTTTTCATATTTTTCTTATTTTGTAGAACTTAACCTAACATAAAACAATATTTTCTCACGGCTATAAAGGAAGTAAATTATTGGTTTATTGGTGAAATTATAGGCAATTTTGCTTGTGATAATTGCAAATTATCCTTAATGATTTATTTTGTAAAGCAAGTTTAGCAGGCTGATCAACATACACTTTATAGATTCGCATGCTCTCAGCGAGAACAAGCGCTTTAACAACAGGCGCACCAGCAAGGACAACAACAAGGGCTAATGGGCGGCGGCGGTGGTCGGCGGCGTGTGGCGGCGGGCGATGACTAGGCAAGCGGACGCAATGCGCTGCACTGACGCTAACAATAATTGCATCCGCCAACAACTGCAGGCATCATTAATTAGCCGGAAACGTAACATAATTGGATATGTTTAGATAACGCAGAAATCGCCGAAATTAATTGCAGCGACAAAGAGTAAATTACGATTGGACGCCTCGGCACCTCAGGGTTTACGTTTGCAGATAACCAATGTAAACCGGCAGTGAGCGCGTTAAGAAAATATTATTTATTGCTAATTAATCAGACGACAAGCAGCAAGTGATTGAATCGAATTGACTAATGATTAAGGCCAATTGCATGTGTGTATTGCGGTTGAATATATTGATGAATACCCATTGTGACCGTTATTAGAGTAATGTGCATTTGCGAAGCGAGATGACAATTAATCAGCCGCAAATTGGAGTTAATTAGACGTGGAAGTCGATGTCGAGACGTCACGTCAGCGTATGCTAGTTCAAGCAGATAGGCGAAGGTAGGTGTGTTGCAACCACCATCATCACCACAGCCGCCACCACCGCCTCCAAACACACTCCATACTCCATACTACATACACCATGCTTCATCAAATTACGATTGTCACAGTGATAACATGCATACGTCGCTTGCAATTGGAGGCGGTGAATGTTAATTGAATTTTTGATAATTAGCGCTTATAAATGTTCAGGCCAGGAGTGTTTCAATAGATAATTGGTAATAAAACGCAGAATACATCAACTCGATTGCAGTGCACCTGGCTTAACTTTTCGAGTGCATTGATTAATGTTATCACGAGGCAACAAGCGTTCGGATTTGGTGCGCTCACGTCGGTGCACGGCTATGATAACTTCATAAAACTGCAAACCCAAAAAACTCTGACCAAATTGCGAATTTACGTCTCGTTTCAAGCACTAAATCAAATTGGTGAATTTTCATTTCGCGTTTAACGATTACATTTATTTTAACTTTCTGCCATTGCACACAGCGCAATAAAATTGCAAATTGCGTTTTGCAAATAAACTTTGTACATTGCATAAAAGTATTAAAAATACATTGAAAATGAAAGATTTAGTTTATATTTGCTTATAAATATTTATTAAACAAGTTCTGCAAGTGGATTTCTTGAGTGAATAACTTGTGGAAATTTGATAAAACTAATTAAATAAATGCACTTTTTGGGGAGGCGGTAATTGAATGCGCAAAGAAATTTGCATAATTTACATTCGCGTAAGCATTAACGCTGGGAATAGTTGCAAGAAGTTGGGTCAAGTCGCGAGCCGGGTGCGTTGAAAGTTTGAAAAGAAGTTTGTTCGACGGTTCGCTTCTTTTGAGAAGTGGTTAACTACCCGGAGAATTACCGCCCTCGCGTGCAATATGCCTTAAATGCACTAGGTTTACGCCCGTCGGCGAGAATTTCGAAGAGTTCAAGCACGAGACAAAATTCCAATACGCTAATAACCAATCGCTAATTATGTTGTTTTTGGGCGATACTCGAACGTAAAGTTAAAGTGCTGATAAATTGCACGCTTGTTTTCCTGTTGTAACATTTGGCAAATTCGTTCTCTCGATTCTTTGCAAATCGCCAACTTTTCGGCTTCTTTGTACAACTGTATTTTCTACTTCCTCTCTCAGTGTGATGTCTATTTTTTTCGTTTGCCTTTTGCAAGTTTACTCGCTGCAGGATTCCTGTATTCCTGTCGTTGAAGTAGCACCAACGTGCACTGCATACTAAAAGTAAACTTAAGCGAACAGTTAACATTTATCTTCATCTGAAAAATTTATATTTGCCTCAAAAACTTTCAAATTTCCTATTTAAAATCCCTTTCAAATTCGCGGCTTTTTGAGGTTTCTTGCAAATTTTGAGGGATGATAACAGGTTTAAAAGGGAGGATCTTTTGTGAACACTCGTTATATAACAAAGAAACGCACACTTTCTTGGTCGTTTGAACCGGCGGCTGATTATTATTCTTCTCACTGGCGTTCGCAAATGTGCAAAAGACATCGCGAATAGATAAGGAGTTAACGAGTGGATGCACGCTGCAAACACCTTGGTGGCACTACCTTGCTGAATCGTGCATGGGAGGCGGCAGATCGCCGCCAAGTGTCGGCTGAGATAGAGAGATTGCAACCGCGATGCATACAAACAAACTTTACCCACATCTGCAACATTATGAGGAAGAAAGCAAAACGCTCGCATTGAGAGTTTGTTTATGAAAACTAAAATTTAATTATCATTCTTGTGCAATATTTACATTCAATTTAGCAGTAAATTGAAGAATGGGAGAAAGTAATAAACTAGAATTCAAATAAACTTTTTGCGTGAATATTTTGTGCTCCTCTCAATAATTCTTATTTGCGAGCTCATATTGGGTACTGGAGAAGAAGTTCGTGGAGCAGAATAAGAAAAGTCTTTGTTTTGATCGATTTTATTGATTTTAAGTTTTATTATTCGCCATGCAAATGCATATTGTGCTCCTTACATTGCTTTTCATTTCAATGGCGTGCAATTGGAATGAGAAAAGTATGCAATAAAACATGAAGCGTGTTGCAATATCGCGAACAATATCAATAACACTCGTACGAAATACGAAGGGTATGCATTGGAATTTAAAGAAAACGCAAAAGTATCATCATTCAGATTTATTTCAAACAATTCCAAGACTCAATATTCTTCTGGTATTCATTTCAAGTGATATTTATTTTTTACCGTTTCATATACCTAACCTAGAAATACATGAAACAATCTAAAATAATTTATAGCATAGAATTAATTATGTTTTAATCCATCAAATTAATGCCACGATTTCATTAATAATTACATTCTATAAACGCGAAATTAATGAACTAATTAATTATATTCACCCATTTTTGTGGGTCACTATTGACAGATAATTAGTAATAAAGCAGCGCGGAATAAATTGATTACAACGAATTAGTATTGCAATTAAGCAGTTTTAAATACGTCGCGCGCGCGTTCGCATGTAATATGCGATGATTTACTATAATGATTTGAAATTCGTAAACAGCGCGCACACTAATTTTAAATGGCTGCATTTATTAAGCGATAAGATGTCGATCAATAAACATTTATCATTCGCGTGGAGCGCGGGAGAGAGCGATGGATCGCGGAGACTTAATGTGGCAGTGAGCGAACGATTGAGATAAAAAGCTTCGGCGCGCGCTCGATTGCAATTGCAAATGCGCGTGTGTGCAAATCCTGAGTGCGCGCAAAAGGATTATAATCACGCACTAATTCATCCATTTATTTCCTAGATAAGGCAGTCATTTACTTACTTGTACCATTTACTCGCAGCGCGCGAGTACGTTTATTACGTATTCAAAGCGTGTCTGAATCTCATTTCAATTGTACGACGTTGCATTCTCGGATAATATTATCAATAGCAATTTTACACTTTTGTGTGGAAATTACTGCGATAATGATCAACGCTAAAAGGAAATTGCAATTATTATAATGTATTAAGTCATATTTTAAAAATAAATTACTGTATTTCCATGGACTATTAGACATCACACCTAACGATAAGACACATTAAAAATTTCTAGGATAATTTTTAAAAAATGTCCGGGATATAATATTTACTACAAATGCTTGATCTTCAAAGAATACTTAATTTAAGGAAAAAATTGATATCACTTAAACTACTTTGATGGTCATGTCACCCAAATTTAGGTGACGCTAAATCGTCAACGCTAAAAGAAAATTGTAATTATAATAACGAATTAAGTCATATTTTAAAAATAAATTACTGCGTTCCCCCGGACTATCAGACATCACACCTAACGATAAGACGTATCAAAAATGTCAAGGAAAAATTAAAAAAGATAATATCTACTAACAATGCTTGATCTCCCAAGAATACTTAATTTAAGAGAAAGAACTTGATACTTACTTTACAAGTGACACATAAGCTACTTTAATGGTCATGTCACCCAAATTTGGGTGATGCTAAATCATCAATGCTTAAAGGAAATTGTAATTATCGTAATGAAATCATATTTTAAAAATAAATTACTGTATTTCCACCAATTATAAACCATCATATCTAACCATAAGACGGATCTAAAATTTCTAGAATAATTTTTAAAAAATTTCCTGGAAATACTATCTACTAAAAAATGCTTGATCTCCGAAGAATACTTAATTTAAGGAAAAAAATGGATACTTACCTTAGAAGTGACATCAAAGTAAGCTACTTTGATGGTCATGTCATCCAAATTGGGTGACGCTAAATCATCAACGCTTAAGGGAAATTGTAATTATTATAATGAATTAAGTCATCTTTTAAAAATAAATAAGATATCACTCCTAACGATAAGACGGATCCAAAAATTCTAGGATAATTGTTAGAAATGACACACAAGCTAATGGACATGTCACCCACATTTGGGTGACGTTAAATAATAATGTCACCCGAACATTACCCGTCGAATAGATATGAAGTTTACTTATCCACATTATCAGTAATAATAATGAAATTAAATTTAAAACATAATTCGACGTTTTATAAGATATTTTAAATAGAATAGATACTAAAATATTAATATATCATTTTAGTTATGATGAGCCAATGATGATAATACATACTTTTATATACGAATCAAAACTAATAAGGTCTAATTTTGATGAATATAAAGCAAGCATTGCCCGTAAAGCAGTAACGAGATAAGAGGATAATAAAGAAATAATTCTTGTAATAATTCTCATATTCATTAAAATAAATGTCATGTAAAATATCAAAGGAATAACAATAGTTGGAACAAATGAAAAGTTATTGCATTTACTCGCATTTGTAGACAACGGTGCCATGCATATTTAAATCTGAAATAATGCCGCGCACATATTCTATAAATAAAAACATAACCATTGTTTATTATTCAGCACAATTATGCATATTGCATCGAATGAAGCAACACAATGCCATTCGGCGCCAGTGGCTCTGCAGTCGAAACACCGAATAACGCACACAACAAAAACAAATGCGTATCGGACGCAACAAGATTTGAGAAAATCGTGCAGTTGTGTGTGCGAATGCATGGAATGCAGTAGTAGATTGTTGTAATCGTTTCCATCGCGCAGAGTTGAAATGAAGGAGAACTGAATAAAGCCGAATGCGAGCAGCGTGTGCACTCATTCTTCACGATTATTGTTCGTGTTGGTGCACGTTGCTGTACGTGCAATTGCAGTGCACACTGGTACTGATAGTTAGTTGGGTTCTCTCTGCGGAGAATGAGAAGTAGCGCCACCCGCAGCAGGCAAAGCGCCGAGGAGAGCGCGAAGAACGGACGCGCACAACAAATGTATGTGCATACCGCATTAATTCGCAATAAATGTCACGCGCTTAAACATTTCCATTAATAAGCGTGATTTATTACGCTTATTACCTTACATTATCCCACCGGCAATGCTGCAAGCACGTGAAATAAATATGTCGAAGAAGCTCGTAACCTAAATTAATAGACATGAATGTTTAGCATCTAACTAACTGATGAATATTTTAATTTTTACTCGCGTAAGATATCTATATCAATTTGATGCAAATAGCACTGGAATATGGTAAATCCGTAATTACATCGTATGAATATTAAGGAAGCGATGAGGATGCAACATTCTGCTGGTAGTTCGAAGCATCAATAGACGCATAATGATTGATGATTAATATTCATGACTTTGGCAAACAAACGCATGCGAGTGCAATCACAGTGCAAAAACGAAGAAGGATATCAGAAATTCATTTGCCAATCATAAATTATATGCGGTGTTTGCTATTATATATATTCTACTTTTTCCTGCAATTTTATAACGAAGTTATAGCCGATATTATTATTTGCTCGGCTAGGATTAAATATGTATTTCTATTCATTTCAATAATAGCTACTAATTAAAAATAATTAATAAACGTTGTTGGTGGGATTGATTGGTGATATTAATTAAATCTGGATAAATATGAATATGAATACGGAGTTGCAGGTGCGTTATATTTAATTGGTGATATCCTATCGCTGGGGATTTCCTGGATTTAAATGTCTGAATCCCGTGCGAGGCAACACTGAAATAAAATCAATTAATGTTAGGCCAAACCGTGGCCAACTTTATTTTTTTGTTTTATTCTTCTATTGGGGCGTCGCCTCCTCGTAGAGCCCCCGCCTCACTCGCAACCTCGTCGGTGGTTAATCCTTCTG
>JARJDV010006567.1:0-16390 GCA_030264675.1 Anaulacaspis nigra | reverse complement strand
CCTTAATACCTCACATGCTCATGAGAACGTGGCCAAGGTTTGGAGTAGTCAGTTGTGACTCTTCCGTGGCATTTGACCATGTCCTCGTACATCTTCTCCAAGTTGTATGCGACTTCCCTTCTGGCACACGTTTCCTTTACCTGTTGTTCTAGGTCCACCGGCTTTATGGGTAGATTTTTTACCCTTAGCTGGATTTGGTCGACCATTTCGGGGACGGGACGGGAACTTAACTTACTTGCTATTGGCCAACTGACGCTAATGCATTTCTTTCATACATATACAATTCTCCTCGCCTGTGCACGGTCCTCTTGAAAGCAATATCGTTCTGTACTGCTTCTGAAGAAAGAATTTCTCAGACCCATTATAATTCAAATTCAACTCTCAAAATTCTCAAGTTCAACTGATTACTGATACATCCACTGACATTTATACATCCAGTATCACATAATAATAATATCTGTATGATACAAATACTCTGGGAGTTGTTTATAGCCATTAATCAACAAAATGCATTAATTTGTAATTATATTTTTCTATATTTTTATTTCTAATTATATTTTGATGTTCGAAAATTCCCTCTATGATGACCAAAATTTTGAAATTTCAAGTTAAAAAAGTTTCTCATGGCTCGCCATTAAGGACGCTTTCTTTAAGTTTAAGACTTTGGGAACATATTCGGGAAAACATACTAATTATATAAACGTTTAATGAAAAACTAAACTTAGCACAATGAAGAATAGAAAATTATTAAACTTTGTCAATTTGGATATGTAAATTATATAAATGACATTTTTATAGACACTTCAATACGATCGAAAATACATTTTACTATACATAATTTTGTTTTTGAAATGAGTACGTGGTATTTCCTGACCTATTCATGAAGATGAAAGTCAGTGAAGTTTATCAACAAGCTAATTATTTATTACGTTTAATATTGCAAATATATAACCCTCAACACGACGATGTAACCATCTATCATTGCCCTAAAACTTCTGCCATAGACGAAGTGAATCCATCGGACCTATTTCCAGTTTATATGCAAAATCTACGAATTAGTCCACTATTTTTTATATATGTGAATATTAAGAAACACCTAACAAATGAAATATGTCCAACACCATTGGAAGTGCTTCGAGTTTTAGAACATACCTGGGGCATACCACGTGAGATGCGTTACATAGTCCTCACCGATAATAAAACGCAGAATTTGGATACAGAAGTACATCGTTTAAATGTTGATGAAACATATCTAACTTTGGTGATTGAATTTCTCACAGCAATTGTAGATGAATATGAAGTAATTCAAAAAAATGAAATCCGATTATTTCGCATTGCTTCTACAATTGAATTTAAAGTCATCAAAGACATATATGTTGAACTAGATGTTTGGATAACCACAGAAATGCAATTTAAATATAATAATTCTTTATTTCCTGGCTTTAAAAATGCTTTCGCAGAAACTCATGTTTTGAGCATAGTTTCAAAAAATTTCACATCAATAGATGGATTAGACAGTACCGATACTGATACTTCATTCATTAAAATGACTAGGGCATATATTCGATATAAAAATTTTACTGAAATTATATCCCCAAAAGATTCTGTAGGTACGTTATTTAAACATTTCTATAAAAAGTCTCATGGGGATATACTACCCTTGATTATTTTAATTTTATGGTTAATATTTTATTTTGATTTTAGCTCTTGCGAGGCGAGACTTTAAGATTTACGCCAAGATTCCACTTATAGCATGCGGTATTAAATATGTTGTACCTAAACCAATGTATAAAGGATAAAAGTCTAGATTCACACTTGCAATCTAAAGCTTATTTATATTTCAGAGTCAATCCAAATTTGAATCTCAACTTTATTTATGTAATGAATTGGACAATTTGGTTGCCAATTATGGTATCATTTGTGTTAGTTCGCATTGCGTTTTATATGAAAGATTCAATTCGATTAAATATGGAAGAACCACCAATGAACCATTTTGATATGTTTCGTTTAATACTCGGGCAATCGTTTGCTAATGAACCAAGAGCAGACATGTCGCGATATATTTATTTTTTTGCTCTATTGACGATGTTGTATTTCAACGCAATGTATTCAGGATGTGTACTGAGTGCTCTGGTTGTACCAAGGTAAACTGACTATAGTAATGTTGTAAATTTATCAATTTTATATCGTAGCTAATTTAATATTTCAACTTAATATTTACTTCTCATTATTTCAATGTAGTTTTGCATTTGTCCAGTTTACTAAAAAAATTTAAGATACTCAAAATCTTTTAGACAACATAATTTAATATTTTATAAATTATATTTTATAAATTAATGACAATTTTATTCTTTCAGTTATATTAACAATTTCAAATCTTTCGAGGATTTCGTTGGAAATCCAGATTTTATTTTCTTACCAACAACTCATGGCGTTATCACGAATGACAAAAAGGTTGTAATAATTTGTGCAAATGGTTTTAATTAGATACTAAATTTCTCTTATTTTCAGACTCTGCCCGAAAATTTTTTCAAACTAAACAACGAAACTAATATGCTACTAGCCGCGGATACAAATTATAATTATTACATGGTTACTGTTCATTATGATGAGAGTAAGTGTAATTATATAATATTATCACATATTGATTAAGAATTTCATACTTATAGAATTCATAGATATTGTGCGCCCAAATAAAACAAAATACAAAGTATTTCCCAGAATTGCAGAAGAAGCGACATGCGGTGTGGATATTCATTCGATGTTTGGATTTCATCCACTTTATAAATTTTATCTATTGCTAGTAAGTACCGGATTACCCCGTAAATGGACGGAACAAGATTACAATAAAGAAGAAAAATTTATGGAAATGACAAGTTATTGGCATCCGGAAATAAATGATAACGTTATTTTAGATTTCCATCATATTAAATCCTTATTATTTGTGTGGTTTATGGGTATGATATTTGCATTTATTGTCTATTGTTTTGAAATCGCAAGTGCCTGGTTTAATTTTTATGTATTTTACAGTTTTTAATGAACTTATATTATTGCTTAACAATTTCTTCATCTGTATAACAATTTAGCAGTATTGTGTACAAGTTTCAAGGTTAAGATTGTATTTAAAACTTTTTTAAGCCAATGATAAATTCTTGTTTACATACACATTTAACACTTGGAGTAGTAAAGTTAGTTATAATGATTAATCCAACACAGCCTATCTGTATGTTTATAGAAATTAAATTTTATATTTTCTCTTTGAAGTCTCCCCCTAAAAGTCCCAAAAAGTACTACCAATATATTTTTTAATGTTTTAAATATATTGTCTTTTCAGACTAAAATTAGAAAAATAGTGTAGTTATAATATTAAGTACCCTCGTATGACATGTTATAATCACAAACGCATAATAAAAATTTTTAAATGTTGACGTGTGCGGTTAACACATAAAGTGAAATGCCTGGCTTGACAACAACTGCTATTGGTATTGAAATAAAAAATACGTGTATAAGCGTGAGAAAGCGCATAAGTTTATCCGCATAGATAAGTAATCAATAGAGCATCTCAATGCAGCAAAAAACTCACCCTTAAACAATGCTTTCGTCTGTGTATGAAAAAACTGATGCTTAAGCGATTTCCGACGTCCATGTGAATTCATGTTTAAAGTAACATCTACAGTTGAGTTTCATGGAGACAGCTATCGGGCCTGTTGGTATTCACACCTTCTCATACAAAATCATATACGATGCGTTATAGATCGTTACATTGACCATGACTTAAAAAGTATATTGCATGCATTCAACGGAGCAGACATCTAAACGGGGAAGGCTGCTTGGACCAAGAGACTGATTTCCAACTTGAGGCAGTGGCTCGGACGCCGCCACGGGGAGGTGTACTACTTCCAGACTCAGTTCCTACGTATTCATGGCGTGCTCAACCTACCTGGCAAAGATGCGCAGTGAGTGAAACGCTAAAACATAAGATCCTTCCGTGCACCAAATGGATTTGCGCTCGTGATAAGTTAACCCCCGACAACCTTTTTGATAAAATAATTAGTTCGAAACAGCCTTTGGACCTCCAAAGTCTCTAAACATATGTCCGCAAGATTATTCTCGTCAAAAAGGAGGATGCGAGGGGAAACGCGTTATCTATCCCTGGTAATTTCTGTATTATCAGTACCATCAGAAATTACCAGGGATAGATAACGTGCAGAGGATTACAAGAAGACCGCAAAGGGATCAGAAGCCAATTAGGACAACCCCGTTGAACAAAATAATCGGGGAATTGCGACCAAATAGATAAATTTGATGATAGGCAATGGTAAGAAGACCCTTCTTAACTTGATTACGAAGCAGCAACATTTAGTACATCTATGATACACTACAGGAGCGCAAGAGACTTAGCAAACTTGAAGATCAGTGTACACAACGACGCTACCCCACATGGCAAGACACCTTCACCCCAACGGAAATAGTATTACGTTTCCCGTACTAGAACCAGTAGACCAAATCCAGTTAAACACGAAAAAGTTACCCATATAGTCCCCATACAGTTGAACAAAACAATCGGGGAATTGCGACCAAATAGATAAAGTTGATGATAGGCAAGGGTAAGAAGACCCTTCTTACCCTGACCATAACGCAGCAGACAAAATCCAGTTAAAGGCGAAAAATATACCCATACATTCGCAGGAACTACAATGGTAGGTACGATACAACTTAGGAAAGACGTTTGAAGACATGGTTAAATCTCACGGAAGAATTACAATGGACTACTCCAAATCATGGTCACGCTCCTACAAATACGTGAGATTCAAAGGTTTGCAATAGGGACCTAACAGTAAGTTCATACAACCAAAGATGTAGTGTATTTATAAAGATAACTTATGTTAACCCAATGATCCAGCACCCGCCTGTGATACCGTGTAGTGGTTCCGAAGGAGGATTTAGAGCTGGCGAGGGTGTCCAAACGCGCCACTTGCATATGTTAGAGTACGGTAGAACATGTGCGACAACTCAGCAAACATAGAAAGTTCCATTACCCTCGTTCTTGTAAGCAAACGCTAATATTCAGGTAATTTCCCTGATTCGTGTGAACAATCGAAAATGGGTTTAATTTTCATTGTTTATTTATTCCACCCTACAAATGTGACTATTAAATGCAGTTAAATGCATATTTGAAATTAAGAAGCCCTTTGCCAAAATTGCCACACGGTAAACAAATTGAATCTATAAAGATCACATTTATGGACAGCGTGTATCGTATTAATCATCAATATATGTAATATTTTTAAACTTTAGGAACTTATGTCGAGAGATATAATACTTATATAAACTTTATTTAGTAACGTTGTATGAAAAATAAGTATTAAACTTTCTTCATCATTGATATATCAATTATGTAAATGACTCGACTTACCTACATGTTATCGAAAATATAGTTCATTATAGATAATTTTCGAAATGAATACGTTTTATTCATTTATTTGTCCGTAAAGATGAAAGTCAGTACGGTATCTCAACAAGTTAATTATTTATTACGTTTAATATTGCAAACATATAGTCCTTTACCCGAAGATGTAACCATCTATAATTGCCCCATAGGTTCTCTTGCGGAGGAAGTATATCTTTCTGATATATTTCCGGTTTACATGGAAAATCTACGAAAAAGCCCGCTATATTTTATATATGTGAATACCAATAATCACCTGAGCAATGAAGTCTGTCCATCGCCGTTAGACCTCGTACGACGTATCGGGCATACCTGGAAATTAATACGTGAGATACGTTTCATAATTCTCACTGATAATAAAACGCACCATGCGAATACTGATATCAATCGTTTAGAAGGTTTGGAATCATATACAACTTTGTTGATTGAATACATAAAAGAAATTCAAGATAAAATTGAAGAAATTAAAAACAATGAAATTTATTTATATCGTTATTCCAATATGGTTGAATTTAAAATCATTAAACAAATGTTTGTTGAACTCGATATTTGGATGATTACAGAAATGCAATTTAAATATAACAATTCTTTATTTCCTGGTTTCAAGAATGGTTTCACAGAAAAATACGAAGTCGGAGTAATTTCCAAAAATTTTACACCAGTGGATGGATTGGACAGTACCGATACTGATGCCGTATTTGTTAAAATGACCAGAGCATTTATTCAATATCATAATTACACAGAATTTTTAACGGAAACAATTGCTACGGGTAAGTTTATATTATTGTTTCGTCATGTGGATCCGTTTTGTTTCTCGTGAGAGATGTTAAGTATCTGTAGTTATACCTTGATTTCAGCTTTTGGTAATGAAACTTACAAGATTTGTGGCAAGATTCCATATGTAGCATGTGGTCTTAAATATATTGTACCTAAACCAATGTAATCTATAAACGTTAAACGTTTAACTTGTTATTTGTGAAATTAATGTCATTGATATATTTCAGTGTTAATCCAAATATAAATCTAAACTTTATCTTAGTAATGGATTGGACAATTTGGTTGCCAATTTTAGTATCATTTGTGTTCATTAGAATTGCGTTTTATTTAAAGGACTCAATTCAATTATATATGGATAAACCGCTAATGAATCACTTTGATGTGCTTCGTCTAATACTTGGACAGCCGTTAGCTCAACAACCAAGGACGAACATGTCGCGATACATATATTTTTTTGCTCTACTAACAATGTTGTATTTTAATGCAATGTATTCTGGATGTGTGCTCACTTCTCTAATTATACCAAGGTAAAGTGATTAAGATACTGTTGACTCAGTGTATTAAAGAGTTTGTCTAATTTATCCTGCAAACAATAATAAAAATATCAATTGATATATATCGCTTTCTATAACTTTTCTAATACACAATAAGTCAATATTCTGTGAATTAATGCCATTTTTGTACTTTTAGTTACATTAACAATTTCAAATCACTAGAAGACTTTGTTAACAACTCGGACTTTCAGTTTTTAATAACATCCCACAGCATGAAGAACAACATAAAAAGCGTAATATCTGGTCCTAATTATATTAAAATAGATAATACATGTTTTACTTTTAGTCCCTTCAATCCGGAAATGTATTTCGTATAAACAATGAAACCAACATGAGACTGGGCGTCGATACAAATTATAATTATTATATGGTTGTTGTTCATTTTGATAATAGTAAGTTGAATTAAATATATCATCCGACCATACCAAATTTTAACGAAGTATTGAACTACAATTTCTAGTATAATTTTTGATATCATATCATCTGAACTAAATTTAATATTTGTAGAATACGTAGATGTTATACGCCCAAATAAAGCAAAATACAAAGTATTTCCAGCAGATTTAACAGAAATGGTTTGTGGAGTGGAAATCTACGAAACCTCTGAATATTTTCGACTTTATGATTTTTACCTATTCATTGTAAGTACAGGATTGCCGCGCAAATGGTTAGAAGAAGATTACAAAAAACACGATAAATTCATAGAAATGACAACTTATTGGCATCCGGAAATTCCCAACAATGTTACTTTAGATTTTGATCATGTTAAATCCTTATTATTTGTATGGTTAATAGGGATGATATTAGCATTTATTATCTTTTGTTTTGAAATTACAAACGCCTGGTTCCATTTTTATATGATTTACAGTTTTTAATGAATTTATAGATACTTGGTTGACACTTCTTTTATAGGCACTATTAATTAGCAGGACTATGTACAGATTTCAACACTGTAATTCCAGTTTTAAATTTTCTTTAAAGAAAGATGTCTCGTGATCAATTTAACACTTAGATTAACAAGATTACATTCTCAGAATTTGATTTTCTCTTCGCACGTGGTTCTAGACCTTTTCAACTTTGAAGATTAGTAATACAGTTTTGGTTTATACTTAGATGTAATAGTTGTGTGAAGATCTGATTCAACCACTCAAAGCGCTAAAATGTTATAGTATTGTGCTTTCACTGGCATTATTGCAGTGTCACTAAGTTTGTAAAAATGAAATATTGTAATACACTGATATGCACATCTATTCCTTAAGCCACATTATATCCCAGTGAATTACATCCTCAATCCTTTTTTATCATCCTAATGGTAAAAACTCTAATTGCTCACATATGAATAATTTACATAGTATTATATGGGTATGTGAATACTATTTACTATTTATTGTATAGAATACCCAGCGTTGAGACGAAGATATTGTAAACTGCTGCTAATTTTATTTTAACTTTTTCGATTTCTTTAAACTGTTAAAACAATCGATTAAAATTATAGTCTAAGAACACTATTATTACGTTCTATAAATGATAATTATAAATGCAATATACAACTTAAATAAACGTTGACTATAAGGTGCAACCACCCAGCGCAGCCAAAAACTGACACTCTCACGTTGTTCAACTGATAGCAAATACATTGGATTCCTTTTTTATAGATACAATTAGCAATCAATGTATAATGATAATTTTTAAATATTCTAAACACATAAAGGAGCTTTGTGAATATATTTAGTTATTGGTAATGATACAAATATGTCTATTTTAACCATACGTAACGTCTCAATTGTTCCTTGATTAATATACATAGAAATTATTTAGTATAAGCATATTAAAATTTTTAGTCCATTCTAGCTCGGCATAAGAGGTCTCGGGAAACTTATATGTAGTAAATCCTCGCCACTGGGTCAGGTTATCGATATATGATTTTTAAAAACGCTTCGATTTTTTTTAGTTGCCGCTAAGAAGATAAGTAGTAGCGATGGTGCATAGGCATAATACTTGCATTTATTATCTTGTGCTACGAATTAGCATGTGTCTCTTATAATGTGTGCGTGTGTGTCAGGAATTTTATTGTTGTAGAACGATCGTAATTTTCTTATAGTCACAGTTTAGGAAAAGTTTAATGTTCTTAATCATTGATTAAGTTAAAGTAGTAAATGATTTTTAATGTAATACATGACTTATTTAAGAACCTTGTGAAAATATTTAACACGTGTTTAACGAATATTTTGATGATGAATATACTGAGTTTTCTTTCCTATATTCGGGAAAACATACTACTTATATAAACGTTTAGTGAAAAACTAAACTTGGCATAATAAAGAATAGAAAATTATTAAACTCAATTTAGATATGAGAATTATATAAATGACATTTTGTATAGATACTTAAATACGATCGAAAATACATTATACTATACTTAATTTTATTTTTGAAATGAGTTTTAATGAACTTTTATTATTGCCTAACAATTTCTTCTTCTGTATAACAATTTAGCAGTATTGTGTACAATTTTCAAGGTTAACATTGTATTTCAAAAATTTTTAAGCTAATGATAAATTCTTGTTCCCATATACATTTAATACTTGTAGTAATAAAGTTAGTTATAATGATAAATCCAACACGGCCCTATTGTATGTCTGCTCACATTTTATATTTTCTCTATTTTTGGAGTTTAACGATCTCCTTCTAAAAATCCTAAAAATACCCTAAATTTCTTAAATGTTTTAAATATATTGCCTTATCAGAATAAAATTAGAATAATAGTGTAGTTGTAATATTAAGTACACTCATATGACATGTAACAATCACAAACGCCTAATAAAATTTTTTAAATGTTGACGTATGCGGTAAACACATAAAGCGAAATGGCTGGCTTGAGAGCAACTGCTATTGACATTGTACAGTAAATAAAAAATACGTGTATAAGACCGCATAAGTTTATCCGCATAGATAAGTATGCAATAGAGTATCTACAATCCTTAGATGCAGCAAAAAACTCACCCTTAAACAATGCTTTCGTCCTTGTGTGAAAAAACTGACACTTAAGCCATTCATCACGGGCATGTAAATTCATGTTTATAGTAACATGTACAGTTAAGTTTGATGGAGACAGGTTTCGGACCCGTTGGTTTCATACTTTCTTATACAAAATCATATACGACGCGATATAGATCGTTAAATTGACTATGACTTAAAAAGTATATTGTCTTCATTAGACTGAACATTTGTTTATTCGTATATGACAGAATCTAAACATGGTTGCTTGGACTAAGGGACTGATTTCCAACTTGTGGCAGTAGCTGGGACACCTTCACGGGGAGGTGGACTACTTCCTGACTCAGTTCCAATGTGGCCATGGCGTGTGGAACCTGCCTGGCAAGGATATGCAGTGAGCGAAACGCCAGAATACGTCGTTCCGTGTACCAGAGTTTAAAAGTGTCTTTGGACGTGGTGCAAACATACGTCCGCCAGATCATTCTCGTCAAAGAACAAGATGCGAGGAGAAACGTCAAACAACGACGTCTTAATGGCTAACACAGTCAGAACAAGGACGCGGAGGATGATGGTACCATCAGAATCAGGACAACCCCGTTGAACAAAGCAATCGGGGCGACCAAATAGATAAAGTTGATCATAGGCAAGGGTAAGAAGCCCCTTATTACCCTGACAACCAAGCAGCAATCTATAACACATCTATGATATACTACAGGAGCGCAAGAGACTCAGCAAACTTGAAGATCAGTGTACACTAACAACGACGCTACTCCACATAGTGAGACAGCTTCACCCCAACGGAAATAGTATTACGTTTCCCGTACTACCAAATCTAGTTAAAGGTGAAAAACCTACCTATACAGTCGGTTGGTAATATGAACCCAACAATAAATCCATGGAACCAAAGATGATTGTATTATTACAATAAAACTAATCTAATGTAGTTATAAAGATAACTCATGTCGATCATCCAGCACCCGCCTCGCAATACCATGTAGTGTTTCCGCAGGAGAATTTAGAGCTGGGGAGCGTATGACCCAGTTGCCAAAAGGATTAAAAAGAAACAAATGTTAGAGTACGGTGGACTATGTTCGACAATTCAGAGAACTTAGAACCTATACATTTCTCTCGTTCTTGTAAGCAAGACCTAATATTCATGTAATTTCCCTGGTTCATGAGAATAATCCAAAATGGGTTCAATTTGTATTGTTTATATCTTATACTTCTTAAATTTACTTTGAGTGTTAAATGCAGTTAAATGCACATTTAGAAATGAAATGATTTCATAAATAAATCAACATTTTTTTAAAATGCACTAATTTCTTATTTAGATATCTCTGAGTATAAAATTATTTCTTCTGCATGTGTTCATGCAGAAGAAATAATTTTTCTTCTGCATGATAAAATTATTTCTTCTGCATGAGAAATTGCACTTTAAAGATCACATTTATGGATAGCGTGTAACGAATTAACCATAAATATATTATATTTTCAAATTTTATGAACATATATCTAGAACTACTTATATAAACTATATTTAGGAACATTGTATAAAAATTAAGCAATAAACTTTCTTCATTATTGATATTAATTATATAAATGACTTTCTATAGTTACTTATATGTTATCGAAAACATAGTTTATTATAGATAATTCTCGAAATGAGTACGTTTTATTCATTTCTTGTCCGTAAAGATGAGAGTCAGTAAGGTGTCTCAACAAGTTAATTATTTATTACGTTTAATATTGCAAACATATAGTCCTTTACCCGAAGATGTAACCATCTATAATTGCCCCATAGGTTCTCTTGCAGAGGAAGTATATCTGTCCGATATATTTCCGGTTTACATGGAAAATCTACGAAAAAGCCCACTATATTTTATATACGTGAATACCAATAATCATCTGAGCAATGAAATCTGTCCATCGCCGTTAGATCTCATACGACGTATGGGACATACTTGGAAAATCATACGTGAGATACGTTTCATAATTCTCACTGATAATAAGACGCACCATTCGAATATCGACATAAATCGTTTAAATGGTATGGAATCATATATAACATTGGTAATTGAGTACATAAAAGAAATTCAAGATAAAATTGAAGAAATTAAAAACAATGAAATTCATTTATATCGTTATTCCAATATGGTTGAATTTAAAATCATTAAACAAATGTTTGTTGAACTCGATGTTTGGATGATTACAGAAATGCAATTTAAGTATAACAATTCTTTATTTCCTGGTTTCAAGAATGCTTTCAAAGAAAAATACAATGTGAGAATACTATCCAAAAATTTTACAGCAGTGGATGGATTGGACAGTAGCGATACTGATACCGTATTTATTAAAATGACCAAAGCATTTATTCGATATTATAATTACACAGAATTTTTAACGGAAAAAGCTTCTGTTGGTAAGTTTGCATTATTATTTAATCATTTGGATCCATATTGTTTCCCGCGAGAGATACTTAACCTTCTCATACGTTGATTTCAGCTATTGAGAACCGAGAATTCAGGCTTTATGGCAAGATTCCACTTGTACCATGTGGTCTTACATATATTGTACCTAAACCAATGTAATATATAACAGCTGTAGCTTGATACTTGTAAAATTAATCTCATTGATATTTCAGTGTTAATCCAAATTTAAATCTAAACTTTATCTTAGTAATGGATTGGACAATTTGGTTGCCAATTTTAGTATCATTTGTACTTGTTAGAATTGCGTTTTATTTGAAGGACTCAATACAATTAAATGTGGATGGACCGCCAATGAATCACTTTGATATGTTTCGTCTAATACTGGGGCAGTCTTTTGCTAGTGAACCAAGAGCAAACATGTCGCGATACATATATTTTTTTGCTCTACTGACAATGTTGTATTTCAATGCAATGTATTCGGGATGTGTGCTGACTTCTCTGATTATGCCAAGGTAAAATAACCATGATACTGTTGACTGAGTGAATTAAAGTGTCTGCCCAATTTATCCACCAAACTATAATAAATATATTAATTGATACTTTCAAAAGTGGCCCTACACTTATAAGAGCTAAATTTTTCGAAATGAGAGTGATTATATCATATATCATTATATCGTTTTAATATCTTTGCTCTTAAGATTTTTGTACTTTTAGTTACATCAACAATTTCAAAGCAATAGAAGAGTTTGTTAACAACTCGGACTTTGATTTCTTACTAACATCCCACAGTATGAAGAACAACATTAGTAGCGTAATATTTGGTCCTAATTACATTAAAATAGATAATACATCTTTTACTTTTAGTCTCTTCTATCCGGAAATTTATTTAGTATAAACAATGAAACCAACGAGAAACTGGACGACGATACAAATTATAATTATTATATGGTTGCTGTTCATTATGATAATAGTAAGTAAAATCAGATATATCCATCTTTTATTATAATGAAATATTGAACTAGAATTTCTAGTATAATTATTGATGTCATATTATCTGGACTAAAATTAATATTTGTAGAATACGTAGATGTTGTACGTCCAAACAAAGCAAAATACAAAGTATTTCCAGCAGATTTAACATCTATGACTTGTGGAGTAGAAATCTACGAAACTTCTGAATACTTTCAAATTCATGATTTTTACATGTTAATTGTAAATACTGGATTAACCCTCAAATGGTTAGAACAAGATTACAAAAAACACGATAAATTCATGGAAATGACAACTTATTGGCATCCGGAAATTACCGACAATATTATTTTAGATTTCGACCATGTTAAATCCGTATTATTTGTATGGTTAATAGGGATGATATTTGCATTTATTATCTTCTGTGTTGAAATTGCAATTGGCTGGTTCAATTTTTATGTGATTTACAGTTTTTAGATCAATAAGATTACTTAGAAATTCATTTTCTCTTCGCACGTGGTTCTAGACGTTTTCAACTTTGAAAATTGATAATCGATTTATACTTACTCGTAATATTTGTATGAGGATCTGATTTAACCTGTCGAAACGCTAAAATGTTATGACATTGTCCTTTCAGTGGCATTAATGCAATGTCACTCATTTTGTAAAATTGAAATATTGTAATACACTGATAAGCACATGTATTTCTTAAGCCAGGTTGCATTCCAATGAATTACATCCCCAATGTGCTGATAGACTTTTGGTACGATAGGTTCAATATGGGAGAGATGTGTTGGGCCTTCCGAACCCTCAACAATTCAGTTTTACTAGCAACATAGCAGAAACTCTAGAATGTTACTGTCATTCTAATGGTCTAATTGCATACACAACTGCATATTACTATTATTATTTGTTGCATAAAATACCCAGAGTTGAGTTTAAGATATTGGTAACTTCTGCTAATATTACGGAGAACTTCTTCGACTCCTTTAAACATTTGAAAAAATATAACATTTCTTCTTAGTTTTCGAACTGAGTAAATTCATCAAGTTGTAACACAAAACTGTTAAAACAATCAATTAAAATTATGGTCTAAGAACAGTCAACATGAATGTTGAATTATGTAGTGTAACCACCCACCACAAGCAGAAACTTTATTTTAAAAATAAATTTCCTCTTCCGTAGACCGCAATACCTTTTATTTTAATATATTATGGTGCCCAATATTTTGGGTTTCTTTACTTGGCGCGTAAACAAAGCTGACGGTTTCGTAACATGCCACCAGCTAACACACAACTGACCATGTGAGAACTTTCGGGTTTCTAGTTTAAAACCGCAAATACCCAAAAACAGACCCTGTGATGTTTTAAAAATTCAAATGATACGTCCGTTGATATTACTGGGATGCGGAGTATGAACATTTCTTTTGCCTTAAATATTAAGTCATGGTTTAATAGTTAGGTCAATGTTTACTATTAGTATGTAAAAAAATTATCTAAATCGGTCAACCCATTCTCAAGTTATGACTTTATACAACATCGCGTAGTGGTTAAGTATGTTGGCTGTTGGGTAACAGGTTCGATTCCCGGTGTTTCTAGTTTCTATCTCATTGTTAACTTTGCAGAGCGGGGCAAGTTCACAAATAATACTGCGTAGTGTGCCCTTTAATGGGAAAGTTAAATCGTTGCTTTTACTAATAAGATATACAAGATTTTTATTTTTTTGCTGTAAAAACCTTCCGTGGCACTTAAGGAAGATAGGGAGAAAAAATTAGCCAAATCGACCCAGCTGTTCTCGAGTTTTGAGCTTAGCAATATTCATTTCATTCATAGAAGAAGAAGATAGAAGAAGCAGATTAGTGATTACTATACGGGTCTAATTGGTAAAGTGGATTATATTACACATTGAATATCAAAAATATATACGAATGCTTTTAGTCAAACAATCAAGATTTTTTAATAAATATATTCAATGCTAATAATATTTTTAAGGGATCTCATGTTTGGAAGTAATATTCCCGTTTATTATTAAGAAATGGTGGTGTTTTGGAAAACCCCTTGTTAATGAAAGTAAACTACAAAATATAAATTTGTCAAATATTAGGTCAAATATTAGTTATTAAGCCTCTTTCTTTAAAGTTAGGAACATAATCAGATAGATATAATACCTATAAAATTTTGTTTAGTACAGAATTAAAATAAATTTACAGTTGTGGATGGATTCTGATGCGTTAGCTATTCCGATGCGTTATTCGTTAAAATTAAGAAAGCCGATAATTGAGACAATATTCTTGAGACAATATAATTGAGACAATATAATTGAGACAATATTGAGACAATATTCTTATACACACTTAATTTAGTACATTGAGCATTTACAAACTTTATTTAGTATACAACACATGTACTTGAATAAACAATCTTCGTTCTTGATATGGCAATTATATAAATGACTCTTCGTAAACATACTTACAAATGATCAAAAATGTTTTATTATAGACATTTTAGTTTCCGAAATAAGTACGCTTTATTCGTGTACCTGTCCTTCAAGATGAAAGTCAGTAAAGTGTATCAGCAAATCAATTACTTATTACGTTTAATCTTGCAAACGTACAGCCCGGAACCCGACGATGTAACCATTTATAATAACAAAACGCAGCATTGGGATACAGAAATAATTCTATTAGCCGGACAGGAAACATACTTAACCTTGGTGATTTAATATATAATAGAATTTGAAGATAATATTGAAGTTACAAAATAATGAAGTAAAATTGTTTCGCTATTCTAATTTTCTTGAATATAAGATCAGTCAGGAAAAGTTTATTGAACTCGATGTTTGGATGATCGAAGAAATGCAATTCAAATATAACAATTCTTTATTTCCTGGCATTAAAAATTTTTTCGGAGAAGCTACCAGCACAGAGCCAAGCAAGCGGGTACAGGCGCTCAATTGGCTAAAATGGACAAAAGAAAGCACTAAGCACACACAAGCCATGGACCATGCAGACAGTACGCCCCCGTCTCCACCTTGCAAACAAATCGGACGCATAGAAAAGATCCAACTCTCGCTCAGGAAAAAGAAGGAAGAACCAAACAGAGACCCACAAGACATATACAACGTACTGGAGGTGCGCTACAGGCTAAGCAGACTGGAGGAGCAAGGGACACTTACGACGGCGATACGCCATATAGTGAGGCACCTCCATCCAAATG